>JAGDQP010044307.1:0-15945 GCA_022664845.1 Lepisma saccharinum
TTGCAAAAGCGGAAACAATTTTATCTGCAACCATAGTCATTTCACCATATTAGTTTGGTCATGTATATACATTGTAGCTGCATATGGCCAATGCGCTGAATAACGTTGTGACGTCACCAATGGATGAAGTTGAAAAGTTTTATTGAATATCTCGCGTAGTAAATGAGCTATCGATATGAAATAAAGAATGATTTTATTAGGTAAAGCAGATGCAACATTCAATACAAAACAAACTCTTGATAACGTATCACGTGATATAGATTCCGGATACGGCCATCTTGGCCAAATTAGCAAATTTCGATTTCCGCATTGAAATCCACAATAAAACGATAATGTAGTCAGCATGACAAGCGAAGTTTGAAATTCAAATCGAATAATGCACAACGTGTCACGTGATATAGTTTGCGGCCGTCATATTAGCAGATAATTACATTTCTGACCATAATTTATGAACTTTATGCAGAATGTATCTAATTCCTATATAATCCCATGTTAAAAATTAACAAATTTTAGAAATTGTTTTCTTATTTAGAGATGATATACACATAAAAGGACTTCAGATTCGTGTTTGCCATATCAAGTTTGGGAAAAAGCAGATTGCACATGGACGATTAAACAAACCGGAAGCTCCATACGACGCCATTTTGATTTTTTGGAGACAAATAGAAATATCTGCTAGAAAAGTGGAACAAACGGCATTTCGTTCAGAATGACACTCCGAGAAAGATAGCTATCTTGGATTTTCCAAAATACATGCCATCACTTAGTTGCGGCGGCCATTTTGTGAAATATTTACATTTTAATATCTCGCGTTATAATGGTCATATCAAGATGGATTAAACGTCCTCTTACTCTGGAATGCATACTAAAGAACAAAATTCCAGTCGGAATAGCAAAAATCTATGACGTCAGAGACTAAAAGTCCCATCTGGATATATATAATATAAAATGGTGGTATCAATATGGAATAAACAGTGTAATGTTGAGGTAATCATAGTGCGCATGCATGAGAAAAGTAGCCACCAGTAGTGCAACTCACAAAAAAAATGCATCCCAAAGTTCTGATTTTACTCTAAAAATAACGTTTTTGTGACATTCGACACCGCCACTGAAAAGCGAATTTTCTATGAAAATCTAATTTGGGATTATTTTTGCGCTACGACGCATAGTTTCCGACATATCGGCGTTTAAAGTTTTTCAGCATTTTTCACTGTCAAAATCTTGCAAAAGCGGAAACAATTTTATCTGCAACCATAGTCATTTCACCAATTGCATGATATTTCCGTAACCTAATACTAATGATGTACCTTCACAACCAAATTTGTTTTTTTATCTCCAGCGATTTAGGCGTTGTAAATGTTTTTTGGGCGGCCATTTTGGTTCCAAGATGACGACTTTTTCAACATTTTGTAATAGTTTTCTAAACCACTAGCGATCTTGTACGCTTAAACCAAATTTCGTTTCTCTAGCTCAAACGGTGTGGAAAATGCATGTTATGGTCAGCCATTTCGGATCCAAGATGGCGGCTTTCGATACATAATTTAACATTTTCGTAACCTACAATTGATAATGTACCTCTATACCAAATTTCATTTCAATAGCCCCAGCCGATTAGCCTCCCTATTCTATACAACAATAGGTTTGGCGGCCATTTTGAATCTAATATGGCGACTTTTAGTAAATTTGAAAATACTTTCCTTATCTACTAGCGATAATGTTCTTCCATACTAAATTTCATTTCAATAGCCCCAGCCGTTTAAGCTCTCTATTCTATACAACAATGGGTTTGGCGGCCATTCTGGATCCAAGATGGCGACTTTTTCAAAATGTTGGATTTTTCCCTTTACCTACTCATGGTCCTACACTTTCATACCAAATTTGGTGTTTCTAGCTCCAGTAGTTTGGCCTGTGAATTATGATGATGAGTCAGTCAGTGAGTGAGTGAGTGAGTGAGTGAGTGAGTGAGTGAATCAGTGACCATAGGGCTATATAGTATATGGATAGATTTCTATACATATTCTAGTATAAATTCTACATTAAAGTAATGCAAGAAAAAAATATTAACCAATATTATAGAAAAGAGAACGTAGGTGGAACAGACGAGATATATTTTCCAGTTACGTGAATGTTTACTATAAATGTATCATATTTGACCTTATATTGCTTACTTTTATAATGAAATTTGACACCTTTATTCCCAAAAATAATATTTGAAAATGCATTAGTTTGGTTTAGAAAAAATTTGAAATGTTTTGTAAGAAAATGTTGAAAGAATGCTATAATGCAAAGTATTTTCCCTAGAGGGGGCGCGTGTTCCCGTGCTCCTCTCTGGATTCGGCACTGGTAGACAAATGAGGTGGGTTCGGAAACAAATCGAAACATTTTCTTGGATAGTTTGTTCAAATAATGCTACAAGAAATAAATAAACCATTTTCCATTGAGAAGGGATGCGCCTCCCCGTGATTCTCTTTGAAAACATCACTCAAAAATAACTTAAAGTACATAGTTTGCCCTATATCCTTCTAGGATATCCAATTACACATATCTTGCCAGATTTCTTGGTTGTAAGGTTAATTACAATGATCAGAAGTTTCGGGTCCCCGTTTGGTGTTTATTGGTGCAAATTTAGCATAGGTATGCGATAGTTAATCTTCAAAGAGACATTGACAGTGAAACATTGACTTGACCGTACAAACATTGGCTTCCTAGCAAGAATACTAGCAACAAACATGAACACAATATATGAGGTGCTGAACTGTTCACTCGCAGCTAAAGAAAAACACCAAGTTATGTCAAATGTTTATATTGTAAGTAAAGCTATTAATCGCAAAGCAACAGAAATTGTTTGGAAGGATCCTGAAAAATGTCAATCAAAAGTACGAACACTCGTAGGATTTTGCACTGGGAAATTTCATGGATATCACTGGCAAACGATTGAACGTTCATGCGTGCCATAACTGTTCGTAGAATTAGGAGTTATTGCTGAGGGTTCCATAAGTGAGGTATTGCAATCCAAGCACTATAACAGTGGCATTCGTAAGCACAATTTTCTACAGTTTACTAGCAACTTCACGCTTCGAAATATGTGATTTATTTTTCTCTTTTTAATATCTATCCAATAGTTAGTAGAATATATTTATAAAAATGAAAAAAATAGTGAAATGAAATTTTGAACAGTTTAGACATGTTTTCATTAAGAGGTTAAGTTAAAATGATCTAAAAGCTGCCATAATAAGGTGTGGAAACGTCGAAACTAATATTTACATGACTGCATTTTGACTAATTTTTACTCACTAAATTACAGCAATTTTAACATTTGAATTTAGTCTGTGTTTTGCTTGCAACCCATCTAACATAACCCTGGAACTACAGACACAATTTTATACCTTCCATGGTGATTTTTCTGCTTTTTTAACCAATAATGTACACTTTTTGAAGAGAGGAACAATGAAACAGTAAATAACTACCTTCTTAATTCTTATTAACTAGAACATCAATGAAATACACTTAATTGTAGTGTTATTTTTCTTTTTTTTAAGGAAAATAAAGTATTTTTTATTGATGAAGTAACAAATACTAAGAGACATAATATTGAAATTTAGACGTCAGAAATGTATTCCTAGGTGACAAAAACTAAAATTATATATACACATTAGGTTACACTTCCTTTTAGACTTTTTCTTTTTTCTTGTTCTTCCAAAAAATCAAATATTTTTCTATGAAGTAACAAGTATTCAAAGGCATAATACTGAAACATTAATGTAAGGCGCATATTTCAATCTATGAAAATTGTTCTCTCAGTTGAACAACTACTCGCTCACCTTGATTATCCTCTGTTCTTTGTTCTGGAATTATACCACTATATATTTGCATATTCTATACATAACTTGTAGCACAATCGCAAATAATCTAGAACTTTATCCCATACATACCCGACTTACTGTATTGTCGGGAAGGACAACGTCCACGAAATGTTACAAGCTGCTCATCTACAGTCAAATTATCACCAGGGATAAAAGCGTCCTGCAGAGTTTTTACCCAATCTTCAAATATTTCACGAATTGGTGATAGTTTGTCCTCAGGTCTTCTATTACGCCGGAGTTCTGCGTCATCAAAACGTACGGCAGCACTGATTTGCTGAAAGCGATTCCTCCTCATAATGGCACTGAATATTAGACGAACATTTTGTCTACTCCACAGCTGGCTAGTTTCTTCATTTTTTTATTTATTTACTCCAATAAGTATCAACACACCCATATATATCTGAAGTTCAAAAGCACTTACTGGTTTCCATTCACTATGAAATTTTATACTGCCTTCTTCTCCACTTACAAATTGTTTCTAGAACATTTATTCGAAAAAGTAACAAAACCGCGGACAATTCATCATCGACTTCCCTGTTCGCATACCTTGTAGGACCGTTTTTCTCTCTAATTATATTTGCTACACTAGCACGTTCTTGAGGAGCAGCCAAAGGTTCTGAATTCCAAATTTCTAAACACTTCTCGACCAGAAAGCAATACAAGCTGTCATTTCATCATCACTACTTGCGTCCAAAATCTAATTATCACTTGAACATAATTCCGATAATACTTCACAGTCAAATTGACAATCGTCTGTCGATTCACCATAAAAACCTTCTTCGTCTTATAGCATTATCTGACAGTCCACCAAGTGACATTATCACAGACGCTAGCAACCAACACAACTTATAACTTTACGCAAAACGTTACAATTTATTCAAATTAACAGACAAAATAATAATTATACCTCTGGGAGGAGACATATTCGAGTCCGAAAATGCAAAAAAAAACCTATCCAAAATGAGTAAAGTTAGAAAAAGGTAAGAAAAAACATTTCATTCTACATAATAGCATAGTAATATTTGTTATCTATTTATTTCTAGCTTCACTATGATCGCTAGGAGAACATTAAAATGCTAATGCTTCCATCTACAATACACAATTTCAACCGAAGCAGGATCATTATAATTACTGACAAAAAAAATCCATATGGGTTCAATGGACCGACCTGGTAGTCGTAGGGATAATATTTTGAATAGGAGTTAGTGAAATTTATGATCTAGTATCCGTCTTAAGGAAATTTAAGCTATTTTACGACTTAGCTTTATATTGTATAACCAGTGCTTGCTGAGATTTAATTTTGAATTCAAAATAAAGGACACTTCCCCAAAATCTCTATTTTTTTCTGCAACTTTGACTATAATGTTAAAAAAGCTAATATATCTAAGTGACACTATTTCTACCCTTTATTATCAACCCTAAGCTTAGTTTATATCTTTGTATGCTACTTTCTCCTATAGTTCATAGAGCGTGACACCTGTTTGAATTTCGAAAGTATACTGAAACAGCATTTAACAGCATTTTTCATTAATAGTCGTTGAGCTCTAAAATAATTTAATTTACATATATAAATCCTAGAACCTTTGGACGTTAGAATGATGGAAGTTATACTGTTAAAATATGTGTGAAAACCTCGAAGCTAATTCATTCCTGTTACAAAATGTATTTTAACATTTTTAGTAATAATCTGACCCATTTCTTCTTTCGTGTTTTCATGTACAATTTATATCCATTTGTAACCTAACTTACGCGGTGTTTCAACTATTTTGATCTATGAATTACATTGAACATTTGAACGTAATATTACTAAAGTTCGTCATTTCTTTAGATGTGACTTATTGAATTTCGTCTATGCATTAGTAAAATATGACAATTTTTACATGCACATGTCCTCTAGATGCCAATTTCGCTTTGATGTAGCCATCACGTTGGCTAGCCCCGAAAACGGAAGAAGCAAACTCTTTGTTTTCACGGGTCGTTCCATTCCTTGGGCGTGACGGAGAATTTTTGAATTTTCGCTAATTTGTTGTCTTTAATGAAGTCATCTACCTCTTCATTTTTAATATTGTTGATCAACAGAGGCTTGTCGAGGGAGCAGGAAGCCCAATCAACCATGTCATATAGTATTGGTCTGCATTAAAATGGGTGATCGGTAAAACAAAAGTGCGAATTCTTCTTTCTTTTTTCAATCCTTTTGCTTTCTTAATTCTTCGTCAAAAAAGGCTTCTTATGTCTGGGTTTTGATCGGTTATTAAAGCAAAACATAAGAGTTTCAGGATGGGCGAAGAATACGTTTGTTGAATGGCCCTATCAATCAGATCTCTCAAGTGGTGTGGGAGAAATCGGAACAAGTGGATCAAATTCCAGAGGTGTCGTGCTCCGTTAGTTATCGATGGTTCCTTCTTGATCCCAAATCACACCGGCGCGTACACCTTCATTATGTACTGTACGTTCCAATAAGCTGCAGTAGTTCAGAGAGGTGAGGCGTGCTTACATGCAGCCGCAGTACTCGGTGTGCCATCGGAAACCACCGAGACTGGACAAGTGGGCCTGTTTTTCCCTCGCTAGACTACGCAGAAAAACACAAGAAAAAGCTGAATATATATCCAAAGGATATAGGATATTGTTGGTCCATGTTTAAATCTTTTATACCGGACATTTCTCTCACCCAGCGGACTGTGATATGTTCAAACGTAGAAATTGAAATATTTCCATAGGTTTGTATGGCTGCTCCAATCGGTTCTGAAAGTTTCGACGGGCCTTTTGTGATGCCATCAAGTGTTGTTAATAAATCGCGAAACGACAATTCGTTTAAGTGAAGAAGACAAACTACGTGTTGGAGTGGCTTGCCGACTTTTTCTTCAATGGAACGCATGAATCCGCCTTTCCACCCCTTGTTTACTGATGTGCCGTGACACCCGATCACTTGTAGATCAGACAAGGTCAAATATTGTTTTCTTCAATGAAGTGAAAAATACTATTTTTAATCTACTCAGCAGTTCCAAATAAGGGCGTTGTGTAGATTAAATAATTGGATCCCGGTTCTTCTAACAAATACACATGTTCTTGAAAGACAACTTTGCGGTAAAAACGATCTCCTGTTTGCTTCTTTTCTAAAGTTATATCTTTACGTCCATCAAAGAAAAGTCCACTGATACGTTTTTGTTCTGGTTTTCATGTAGACTAAGTTTGAGCTCGAAGTTTTTGCATTTGTCGCGTCACTTTGCTTTTATCAACAACACTGTTTTTATTATCAGGTGAAATTATTCCCATAGTAGTAGATACTTTAAGAGCAACTTGTCTCCTCGAAGGCCCGGTTCTATAGACAGCTGAAGCAATGTTTTAGAAAATGAGTCTTCGTTTTTACTGATTTTGAGGTTGGTGCCACCAGCTCAAAATGCGAATCATTTTCGCTAGTTCCAGAAACGAAGCTATGCAAATAAGCGAAGCATTGGTTAATAGTTGAGAAACTGTTAGCAATTAGAAAAAAACAATCTTTTATATAGGAAAACTTTCGAATAAAACTCAGTCAAAGCCAACTGGAGAACATCAATAGTAAAAAGTCATATTTAACATAAAAATTGACATTTTTATTTACCAAAAGCATACGTAAACGCATAGGAAACCACCCCTGAGGGACGAATTTAACATACTTGCCATAAACGAAACACTGAACGACCATAATGCAGAAAAAATACATAAAATAGCCAAATAATGACATTTTGCTGAAATTGTTGTGCGTACTGCATAACCAAATCATTATCAAAACTTCAAAGTCAATGCGCGCCACCTAAACGACCTCCAAGCAAATCTAAAAAAAGGCGTCTCTTTGATCACAAATAGCCACTTTTCCGCACTACTTTTCCGCTGGGTAGCTTAACAAATTAAAAAAAATGATACACCCTAATATTGAACTATGAATACAACACAAAACACCTTGAAACGAAATTAATTAATTAACAATTAATCTGATGATTAATTACATCGCTTCGTTTTAACTGCTAGAAATACTGTTACATGCATCGTTTGATACTCATTTGGATTGTAACATATATTGTAATTCACTCCAAAAAATGGCAGACAATACCGAACTATAGCTCTCAGAAATCCTAGCCTCTTTCGTCCACTTCCTTTTCGCAACACAATTGCTTTCGCTCTGCTAAACTTTTGATATTTTACGTCAATACATACCATCTCCGTAAAGATGAAGATAACTTATTCTCTTCTAACGAAATCGCCCACATTCTTAGTCAACTGACGTGAATAAATAGTCACGTCACCTACTTTTTGTGACGAAGAGATGCTTTAACATACAAAAAGCCATGCATGTCCAAATATTCTTAAGTCGGCGCACCGTATGCCACCGGCAGTTGACGGATCCCTCTTCCAGAAGTAAATAAGGTAAGAAATATTATTTTCTTGGCTTAGCTTGAAAGCCCCAACCATGAAATATAGTTTTAACTTAGAAATCGTGCAACTGTATCGAGAAGATAGAATCTATTCCAGATCTCAGAAAAAACAGTTATAAGTGTTAGTAAATTTAAAGGAATTGTAATGTAACATATATTTTAAGATGAACCGCGCTTAGTTAATTGTATTCTCACTTATTTGAAACCAAACATCTTTTCGAAACCTCTCTTTATCTTGTAAATATTTTACTTGTAAATAAATTTATTTTTATAGTGTTAGATACTCTTTGACCATAACATATTAAGTTAAGCATTCCTCGCCGCCATTCGCCTACTTTGTCTCGCCGTATACTTTTTCTACCCCACTCCGCCCAGGAATACCGCTTAAAAACTAACCTTTGCAAACCCTTTCTTGACTTTTATGTGGCAAATTGTTTTTATATAGAACAGGTTAGATATACTTCAAATTGAATAAACTTAGGGACTGCTCTCAAAACGTCAGGGATAATTTGACGCCGTCATGTCATGTCGAAATTAGTCACCGGTACAAGGAACACAGCATGCCCGAAGTATTTAGATTAAGAGAAAGTTTAAAGCTACAATACTGCATAAAAGTGGAACTACAAAAAATAATTATAATATATTTTTATGATTCATTCTCCGACATATATATTGCGAATTTTCATTTTTTTACATTTTCTTTCTTGGACTTTGAAATTTTTCAGCCCTTAGAACAGGATCCTCTAAAAGTGCTAATACGTGCAAAATCCCTCTAGATTTAAAATCTACACATCGTATCGAGTAACTAAATCTACGTTATTCTCGATTGCGACATTTTAGATAAATTTACAAATTTTGTCAACTTTGGACATAAATTTTTTTCAGCGAAAATTCAAATGTCCTTAGAATCGATAACTCGTGAATGAAATTTTCAGATTTACATTATAAACGACGCTGAACCAAGAAATCAAATTTTCCTGAAAATCGATCGACTTTGACATTTTAGTATATTTTTCGCAAAAAGTAACACTTTGAAATTATACGTTAAGAAATCATTTCTTAATACGCAGAGCGACAGAAATAAAACCTACATTTTCTTACTGTGCAAACATACTGAAAGGAAAATGTAGAAATAGAGATTTGACTACTTTTGTTAAACAAACTTTATTTTTCTTGAAACCTAGAAAAAATTCGTTATGTGAACCTATTTTCATTTTATATGATTTGTAAAAATATATTAGTCTCGATGTATTTACGCTACTATGGATAGATGAATATAATTTGTATCCCCCATTTGTTAATTTTAGTTAAAAGAAAAAATGAAATTGTGAACAACTTCTAACTTTAACGATTATTAGTATTGATCACCAGTTTCAACCGCTTAGATCGTGATAGACCGTACGAAAGCCCAAGATGATTATTTATGCTTATTTCAAACAGTCATAAACTTCAAGTGAACCTTCGGTTTATATCAACTACCCGAGTGTAGTGCTTATCGTCCAGTGTAGTATAGGACTTGTTAGTATTGAAAGTTTTGCGAAGGTAATTTTAATTAAGTAGCTTTCATGATAAACCACAGTTTTACGTTAGTTTTAGTATATAATGATAGTAATATCCGCATGTTATTACGTATCTCACGTATTTTATTCTTCACAGTCAGGTAAGAAATTTCGAAAAACGTGCTGCGTCGACTGATCTTGACTATTCTAATTTTCGAAAAGAGTAATGACTAATCATCGAATTCTATAGGCGGATAGTTCTTGAATTCTAATAGCCCATCATTTGTTGTATTCAAATCACTGTACGAATAGAAATTCTCACACCGAATTGAGTTGAGGATGGTAATGAATTGTATTCTTGAAAAAGCAATCAGTTAGGTATGAGCCATGGAACAAACGGATTGTTTGGAGAGAATGGTCTTCCGATTGTTGTTTAGTGAAATTAGCGAGGCTTCCCACCTCCGCTATTGTTCCACACTGTTTGAAATAAATGTTTTAGGAATGCCTAGGAATAGTTAACAATGTGATGGATTGAATAATGAATTGTTGTTTAGATTACTCACATAGGATTAGTGACCCAGTAAACTACATATATCTATGTGTTAATAGTACTTTGTAGATAAGAAACCTATCGCTTCCTTCCGTGTATTTTTTTCTCAATGCATACTGACTAAGCAAGGAGCAACAATTTTGTTGGAACTACTAACTAATCACGTGACAACTTTGTTTATCTTATTCTCTCACTCAATCTCTCGCTACACTAAGCAATGAAATGAAATGTTTGCAACAAGGCAGTGCTCGATTTTCATAATTAAAAGGAAAGAATTTCTCGAGTGAGAAATTATGCTTAAAACTTTCGTTTTTTCCCACTCAAACTCTACAAATTTGTTCAGTGGCATACAGAATAGTATAAGCATTCCCTCGAACTATGATTAGATTCACAAAATAGCAGCAAATATAACACGAAACTACTGATTCTATTACAGCTGTAATTAATTAACTATGCTTTAATTACAGCCAGCAATGTATATATAAGATATTAAGTGAAATTTATGTAATTATTGCAATCGAACCAGATATTTCCGGACTTTCAAATTCTTGCGTTGTGTATGATGCATTATGCAATATTCTATGCTGCTTGAATAAAGTAAAACTACATATTTGAAATTCTAAAGTGAATTTTTCAACTAGAAAATAAAAACTGAGTTGAGGAAAATTAGTAAAAGTAAAATATGCTCTCATATTTTTGCGAACTATTTACATCTTTGTCCTGCAATCAACTACTTTAAAACTTTTGAAGACTTGGCTTCTCACTTTATTCTGTATATGTCTAAAAACTTGTAAAAATAATTTATTTATTCCTCTTCCTGTGTTAATAATATCTTGGCTTCCAGGGAGCTGATGTAAGGTAGGATGTTTTATGTTTATTCTCATAAGATAATTCTTCAATTCAAACCAACTGGCTGAATATTTGTTTCTTCTATGCGCAACCTACCCGCACATTTTGTATGTAATATGACTTGCATAAACACTATTAGTAAAGTAACAAAATAGTCTACTTACCGTTATTGTATGGTCGGCACAATAATCACGATGTCCCTTTCGTTCTTAAAATAGGCAATCATTTTTAAATCAGTGACCCCCCATGGAAATAGCAACCTACCCCCTCGTAGATTGAAAACGAGTTCACGAAGTCGAACAAATGACGGCGCAAGATCGCTATATAATACTGGCACTCCTGTTATGTACTTGTCGACACTACTTGTCTTGACACGAGTCGGGAGTATCTGGACCTGTGATGTGCAGGCCAGAAGTGGTATTCAACAGTCAACGAAAACCGAGACGAAATGAATCGCTGCAATTCAGTATCTAAAATCTCGTTAATTACTCCAGTTGTGAGTTCCAACTCAGCTTCTCTTGAACTGGCTATCTCAACACTATATTACCTACCGAACTTTACGTCTTGAATATTAGCTACAACTGAAGTTACTTGTCCAATAAAGAGAAAACTATGCATTTCCTTCTTCATGGACAGAATGCACCAGTGCTAATTTAATGCGATACATAAGTTTATTTTTCTATTTATATTTTCCTACGTTGCTCTTTTATTTTTAAGTTCGTACTAAACTGCTTATACACTAGTATGGTGAAAAAAAAATCCATGTAATAAACCTGCAGTGAATAGTATCCTAGTTACGTACTACTTCTGATATACTCTTGTTAGGTAAAAATCCAACGTCTATCTTCTATCCATCACAGGTGAACTGACATCTTGAGAAAATGGCCCCCATTGATCTTTATTTGCCTTCCAGAGATTTCATGAAAAGCGTGGGCCAAGCTTGTGTTTCTGGTCTTTCTACTCACCTACGTCCTCTTTTGCGGCGCCATTTCATGTGTCACGGATGGCTGGCTACCCACATCAAATTCACGTCACTTTATTATTAATGCCATCGTTATTATGATTTAAATGGGATAAGATTTCAAACCTATTTCAGATTTCAAGTTGGTCTTTAAGATTGTTCTATCTAATAGTCCTATTTCGATTTCAATTGTTTTGATCCCTTGCTTTCCTTGTTCGCAGTGCACAACTTAACCCTAACTTTATCACTGATAGTAGGTGACATCGTCTACTTCTTTGTAAGTTATAACTATTATTATGCTGGTAAGTCTTGTTCTATCTTCTATTCTGTTATCGATCTGGTTGTGTTTAGTCATTAGTATTTGCATGTGTATTTGCAATGTCGTTGTGTTCAAAGTATGTGCACTTTCTTTTAAAGTTTTCGATATCTGAAAAGTTACCTGTAATTTTTAATTGTTTTTGCTCTTTTTGTAAAGACTTGATATCTCTGTCGTAGGTCTTATGCTACCTTCCCTGCCTACTTTGAGCTGAAACTCCCAAACAAAATTACACTTCGGAAATCGGTCAAACACTGAGTGTGTAGGTAAATAAAAACTATTGGGTGGAAATTACTTAGTCTAAATACCCATTTGTTTATGTAATTTTAGTGCACTATACAAAAAAAAATATGTTTATTAAGAAGGAAAAAACACTCACTATGTGAGAATTCTGTTGTAACTTTCAAGTGGATCGAATGAAACAAAACCATCCAACAAACACACATAAAAAAGACTACAGAAGAGCAGCTGCAAGTAATTATATCAACGCTAGATGAACAGCTACCTGTCACAACTAGGAAACACATGACTATTGTTTAAGTTACGGATTTCAGGAAACACTCTGGCTATAAACACGAAATGAACCCCGTTTTCAAGACCCAATTCTGAGCTATAAAACTGGATTAGTAGAGTTACAGCGTAAAGTACTTAGTTTTGTTTAAGTAATTGCAATTCTTTTTGGTAGAAACCAGTTTTCTTGTTAACTTTATAAATTGGAACAAATATTTCGTCTTCTAATTTCATAAATAATTAAAATAAAACTTAATTTTTTTTTTATCGAAGCTTATGGATGCTCCCTTATTTTGGTTAATTTTACTTTGTGTGTACAATGCAGCGTTTGCAAGTTATTATTTATACAGAGTTTAAGGCCGTTAATTTTTCCAAGATGGCGAGTAACACTCCAGTCGGATTTTCGATGAGTTTTATGTCTTTTTATGACACTGTTTTGAGCATTTTGGTGAGAAACTCTTTTCAGTGAGAATTATTTCATCACAATATCATATTTTTAGTGGACTAAGTAAGAGAAAAAGAAACAAAATAGTACATGTATACATTTTTTTCTTTAGTTTGCAATGGTTTGTGGTGTCCTCAAATCTTGAAACGTTAATTTAACTCATTTCCCGACGCATCTTAAAATGATGGCATTTTGCAGAGCGACGTACGTCGGGTGACAATACAATATTCCATTGTTACCTTCATATATTTCTATACAATTACGGTATATATATTTTACAACCAAAATTTAATATATTTTTAAATATGTACTTCTTTACTCTAAACTAAATACTAGCCTGGGTTTGGCTGGTTGCAGGGCACTTTAGGATTCGGGTCCAAAAATATTTAGCTTTAGAAAATCTATCCGAACACCGTAATAAGTCGAAAAAAATAATAATAAACTTTTTAAAGAATAACATTTCTTAAACAATTCGTACTAAAAGTTAAAAAAATAATTTTGTTTATTCATGAATACGAAGAAAAGAATGGGGCGTACTCTCATATATAGTAACTTTATCAATTCTTCAATTGGCGTGCCGCATGCTTTTCTTTTTAGTCATGCATAAACAAAAAATAACGTTTAGTACGAATTGTCTATGAACAGTTTGTTATTATTTCTTTTTGAATGTCAATAATCGAGTTGAAAATATATTATTTTTTGTTACTGATAAGAGAAGCAGCGAGTTAGTTTGAATCAGTAATGGACAACGCGCTTAAATATTAACGCTTCTAAAGGAAAGCAGTGACCAAGTATTGAAATTGATGAACTCTCTTACAAGTACCACTTAAAGTTATTGGTTGTATGATTTCGTATGTAGCGTCAAAATATAAAAATACGAGAATACGATAAGTAGTTATAAGATAACTTGAATATTTCAAACTAATTTTGATGTACGACTTTCTACTGATTTTATTCAAGATCCTGAAAATGGAGAATACCTGGTGTTTGGGAATACATTTTATTGCTTTTCTGTGCTTCACCGCATTGATGTCCGCTACACAATTTTCGCCAAGTAAGTTCTTCATTAGATTTTCATTTTTTTTAAATATACACTATGTAGGAAATCCTCTCTGCCAACTACTACTTTATAAAACATATTTTTTTTTCACAACAAAGAAACACACACACACACATACGAGGGTCATTTAACTCGGAGTGGCAACATAGTTGTGAAATGGAATGTAGTGAATCACTCACCTCAAGAAGCTTACAGTCCTTCGATGTAGTCTCCGCCTGCCTGTTCAACCCTTCGCCAGATGTCTGGTAGCCGTTAAATACCTGTCAAAGCCCCATTTTCTGAGAGGGTGTTGACAGTGTGACCTAAGGCGCGAACAATGCTGGGAATGTCTCTGAAACGTTTGCCCCTGAGAGGTTCTTTCATTTTTCGGAAAAATCAAAATCGCAGGGGCTCTCATACCTGGGGAATATGGCGGGTGCTCCAGTACCTCCCAACCCCATCGTCGTAACAGAGTCTGTACTGGATGGGCTGTATGGCATCGGGCATTGTCGTGTAGGAGAATTGGTCCAGACTCCAGGAGGTGTGGACGTTTGCGCCGCAATGCTGGTCGCAAATGGTGGCTGAGGTATGAAGCATAGTATGCAGCATTGACGGTAACGCCCGGTGGAACTTGATGTGACAGAATAATGTATTCGTGGTCGTATGACATTATCATCATCACCTTCACGTTTGCTGGCTCTTGCCTAAGCTTTTTCAGTTGTGGAGATTCTGGGTGGCGCCATTTACTCGACTGGCGTTTCAATTCAGGCTCGTAGGATCTTCCCCATATTTCGTCACTTGCAAAAATGCGGTGCAAGAAGTCATCACCTTCCTCATGGTAACGTTGAAGGTGTAGGCGCGCACATTCCCACCTATGCCACTTTTCAACCTCGGTCAGAGCATGGGGTACCCATATGGCTGCAATTTTCCGCATACCAAGATCCTGTGTTAGCATGCGGAATACTGATCCGGACGAAATGTTCAGCTCCTTCGCCAATTCACTACAAGTCCAGCGCCGATCACCGTCAAGAAATGTCCGTATTCTTGCAAGATGAATTTCGTCCGTAGCCGTTCGCATATGCCCTCCACCGTGCATTTTGTCTGTTGACTGTCATCCCGCCTGAAATGCTGCAACCCATATCGACACTGTTCGATACGGTAGAGCAGCTTCACCACAGGCCTCTACTAATCCTCTGTGAATCGTCCTAGCATTTCGCCCTCGTGCCGCCTGGAATTGGATAAACATACGCTGTTCTACACGCGTGAAACATTGCGTTAGAGCGTTATTTCACACAAAAATCACATTATCATTGTCTACTCGCCACGCACACCGTAATATGGGACCGCAGCAGCGTTGAACTGACTCGTAGGCATCCACGGCACACCCTACGTTCGTCATTTCTCTCCTGCCCACACGACAACTAGCAGTGTTGCCAGTTCGAGAAAAATGACCCTCGTACATTTTCCATTTGATGATCTAATCGTGCTTGGTGTGATTCATTGG
>JAGDQP010044308.1:0-15944 GCA_022664845.1 Lepisma saccharinum
TCAGTAATCGGAAGGTTTTGGGAATAGTGCAAGCAGTAACTAATCCTGAGATTGTGCCTACAAACTAGGCCCTATTCAGCTTCATTCATATATCATTTTCCGACTGTATCTCAGCAGTGCCGAATCTAGAAATTTTCTTATGGGGTAAAGTTAAATTATGCCTCCCTTTCCATCGTTTTTAGCCAGACAACAAAACTGCTCGACGCGATTGCGACAACACTGTCTCGCGTCACGTAGTGTATTTTTGTTGTCTTCTCTGGAGCCTGTCGTGGCATCACTATTATTAACTCCAGTAAGGCATTAGACCTGCCTAACTGACTTGAATCGCAGTTTAGAATTCTAAAGATGAAGGTAGGTTGTATCAAATAACATAAAAATGTATTAGAACGCCGGTATTGAAATTGCAAACACGTTTAGGTCAATTTTAATTTAATTGGCAATTTTACTTCCTTTTTTAGGAGCTTTTATATTTTATTATTAGCTGTTTGCCGCCCTCTAATCGTGACGCCCAAGGCGCTTGCCCCCTTTTGCCTCCCCCCTAGATCCGGTACTGTATCTCAGCCTGAGCCTGAGTTACGTATTTTCAATATTTCCAATTCATTTCAGCAACTCAACGAATTACCAATCCTTCAACTGCCAATTAAATTATTTCCTATATAGAACCACAAGGTGGAGAAGATCGTCTGGGCTGAGGGGAAAGATCGCCTTTTCAGTGTAGCCAGTTAATAGTTATTGTTAAGAGAATGTGGGTATGTCTTCTTTCTCTACTTTTCTCTCTATGTGTTTGAAGGTTACAACAAGAACACACCCACGGGAACGCTTTCTGCACAGTACAGGAGGTTACATTAAAATCGGCTCAACTACTCAGAAGAATAGGAATAAGATAAGAATCTACGGAGGATCGAATTGAGGATTTTGTTTATTGAAAGTTACATAAAAACTGGTCAAGAATATGAAGTTCACAAGCTTTGAAACTAATAATATTAAGAAATGCTATTTAGTCAACATGAATGTCGTTCTAGAGTTCTCAAAACACACAAAGGTAATCTATGAAAATGGCTACAAGCTTCATAGATACTGCATTTCAATAGTTTACGGTACAAAAGATGTCAGTGCAAGAAATATGGAAAGCAAGTTCAGAAATACCACTTATATAACTTATTTTCTAAACTTTTAAAAATTACAAATTTTGGCTGTAATCTACGAACTGACACCGAAAACAATCAAAGATGTTAATGCACTGAAAACTAAAAGGTCTTTCGGTAGGTCTTATCACTAGCTTTACGATGTGCGTTTCTTACGAATTTCTACCTATCACTAGAAAACATTAACAGCGTCTAATAATGTTTTCCTATCAGAGCTCTATGGTAAGAATTTTTGGCGAAGCACAAATGGATGCATTATATCCGTGCTTTTAATATTAATCTCAGAGAAAATAAGTTTCTAGCAAATCATTCCATGTGAAATCGACCAATTATTATGTAAATGGTATATCGACCATTTTGGATTTCTTTCATATTTTCAGCATAATCTTGTTAGTAAGCAGCACAAAGCAATTTTTGTTTTATTTTTATCAGCAGCCATTTTGAATCTAGCCTCATTTTTCTTCACTGCAACAGGTAAAATAGGAGGTTTGCAAGAGTTTAAAAAAAAACACTGCTGTCTTCTCATTAGAGATAGAAGGTTGTGATTATCACTGGTTTAAAGAGGATATTTTAGGTGTTTAGGAAATGCACAAAAATTTCGAAAACTATTTTTAAAATCTGGATTTAATGAGCTCATACTTCGGTCTTACTCATGAGAAAAATCGTCGTTTTATGGACCATTTAAGAAAATTTGGGATTGAGACCACAAGTTGCAATGTTTTGTGTAAGAACTATGCCTAGTAGTTTCTAGAGATGTAAGAATAACATTCAATTTGGCCCCCTTACTAGCAAGTTTTGGCCTCAATGTTGAGAAAAATGGAAATTTTGGAATTTCAAAGTCTAATTTTGGAAAGAGGAAGCAGAGAGAAAATTATTGTTTTTGCCCAACAAACTAATACTGGACAAAACCTGTAAATTTCGTTTTATGTTTGAAAGTGATGTAGAAGTTGTAGGCTCTCACAATATCAGCAAAAGTAGTAATAGTTAGGCAATCGGAAATGAACCATAAATGACATGAATTTAATTTTTTAAGCTTATTTATTTTATTTCATTTTAACTATATCTAATAATATACAGTTTATTTTAAACATTAATTATAAAATTACGTTATGAGTTGGAAAGTTTTTCTTGGATTTTTTGCTAAGAAAATAGAAAAATTATAACAATTGCAGACGTCAAAGTCGAATTTCTTATAATGGGTATCTATAAAAAGTCGGGCATATTAGAATTAGCTACAAGGAACGTTTAACAGAATCTGCGAGTTGCCTTTCAAGACATATTTGATGTGCACATTTTTGTTTGCGTGGGCCCAAGAAATTATAAGATTGTAGTATTGAAGTATTACATATTGAAGTATAGTTATAGTTCAGAGAACAGCTCCGAGTTTATTGACACGCTATATTGTGCAGAGGAAATAAAAGTAATATATCCATTAATAAATACAAATATACATTTTAAAGTTTTTTTTTAGAAACGAGCAAACATTGTAAGGCTCTTCTTTCGCGCAGAGTAATAGAAAATAAATCTGTATTATCACTTTCATTGTGTAGTAATGCCTATTGTTTAAAGATACAGAATAATAAAAAATCTTTCTTTGTGGTTTATCAAGAACTTGTTAAGCAGTGGTGTTTCATGGTGTTCAATTAACCAGACTTCATTTACAGCATGGACTCAGGTAAGATACAGAACGGCATGGAAGAAGGAAAAGCTGGATCCAACGACGGCGTCTCATGCGCTGTGAGCACGGAGCAATGGATTTTTTCAGTCAGGGACGCCGAATCAACGATCGACCACATGGAATTTCCTACCACCCATAGTACTGCGATAGATTCGTCATCGCTGGTGCACGGACTCGGACCGGAAATGCCACAAGGTACATGACGGGAAAGAATACAGGAAGGTGTCGGCCAGGGAATATGCTAAAGGTGCCATCCCGGCATTTGGCATGTGTGTGACTGACGAAATACCAAGGAGAATTTCTCAATCAGGATGGTCGTCCGCTGCGTTCGAATCCACTATCTTCCCAATGCTAGGAAAACCATCTACCACTGAGCTAGTGGTAATATACTCATTGCAATATTTTTAATATAATGTCCAAATGAGTTCAAAATGAAAAAGATGTTCATAATTTCTGTGGAAAGTTAGGCTACATGTTGTTTCTGTTGTACATTTTAGGGTTACAATTTTGAAAAGCAATTTCTGACAGACACATGCATGCAGGAATGCTGATGACGTCATTTGAAGGATATCGTATCATTCAACACTTAATTTTACGTATAAAAAAGTAAAAAGTTCGAACGAATACCTGTCAACGAGCCGATGCTAGAAATTGAAGTATGTGACAATTTCTGAAAGCAACCAAAGAAATCACTTCTCAGGATGAGTGTAGTGATATCAAATTTGTCTGGAAATTACACATTTGTTTCATAGGATGAAATCCAAAGCTTCCATTGGGTTTACACTCAAGCCACTATTCACCAGGTTTTTTTTTAGGAGTAATTCTACAGGTGTTTTGCAATAAAAGCCGTCCTGTGTTATCCGACCTGAGCCTAAGATGACAAAATGCCTTAAAATAGTTTGAAATGCAATTTCCCTTGTATTATAAGTGGTTGCTTGGAACAAAATACAATTGCTGTTTATTCTTTCCAGATACCATTTATTAAGATGTTTAAATCAAATATTCTCAACTCTTCTGATAAGTAGAATATCAGCATCATTTGATACAAAATACATAGAATTCAGAATTGATGGCCAAACGTCACGCACAATAAGACGTTAACATAGTAGAGATGACCTTTTTTACATAACAAGAAATATGAAACTAACGAATAGTTGTGGTTTTGAAAGAAAGGGAAGTGTGTTTCTCTTTCGAATGACACAAGAAATGTGAATCTTTTTCGAATGACACCAAAAACTTAATTTCGGATTTTTAAACTACATAAAAGGTGTTTCAAATTGAGCAACATTATGTAGTGATAGGAGCAAATTACCTTTTTGAATAATAGTCAACATATTTAACTTTGCCTTAGAATATGCGATTTTAAAAATGAAAGAGGACAAAATGAGACTAACGTTGAGTGGCTTGTTCAACTGTTCGTGTATGCGGATGATGTAAATTTAATAGGGGAAGATATAGAGGCACTACAAAGTAACACCGATGTCTTAGCAGAAGCGTGCGATGAGATAGGTCTACAGGTAAACATAGATAAAACAAAATACATGATAACAAGCCGATGCAGGGAATAACAAATATAGGTACATAAGGATTAAGAATGTGAACACAGAGAATGTAAACAAATTTAAACACTTGGGAGCATACGTAACAAGCAAAAACGAGGTAATGGAAGAAATAAAAAGTAATTTAGTATCGGACAATGCATGTTTCTATTCAGTCCAGAAACTTCTAACCCCGCGATTAATAATATCAAGGAAGTAGAAATCGAAAATATACAGAACGGTTATTCTTCCGGTAATACTTTACGGCTACGAAAGTTGTAGTATGACCCTAGGAGATGAACATAAATTACGAGTGTTTGAAAATATGGTCTTGAGAAAGACATAAGGGCCGAAACGGGACGAGATGACTGGAGAATGGAGGAGACTGCGTAATGAAGAGCTTCACGAACTGTACGACTGACCTGATGTTGTAAGAATAATGTATTCAGGACGACTAAGATGGGCAGGCCATGTAGCTCGTATGGGAGATAACCAAAGATTATATTCCATTTTGATTGGAAAGCCGGAGGGAAAGAGGCAGTTGGAAAGACCGAGACGACGTTGAGGGTACAACATTAGAAGGGATATTCGAGAAGTAATTGTTGGTGATGAAAACTGGCTTGATTTTAGATCCCGATGTCGAACGTTTGTTACTACGGCGATGAACTTGGGAGTTCCTTAAGCCATAGAGTAAGTAAGTAAGTAATAGTCATTAATTAAACTGTACGTAACCTTTTTATTAATCTGTAGTGTATTCGAAAGAAAGAGTCATTTATTTACTGCTAAGAGCCTACTTCATTAAGCTGTACGTAACGATAATGGAGTGCTTGTTTAGTACGTCAAGATAGACGCCAGAATAAACATTTAACCTCTTTCTTCAATTTTCGATTTAGTCCAAAATGAAAGAAACTTTAATTCCAACTCAGACTTTTATTTTGTTACTGATGTTGCTCGTTTTCTAAACCATAACTTCTGAATTGTCTAGACAGTGATGACGGAAATACGTCGGTGTGAGTTGGTAACGTAGTGAAACTGCTCCTCTTATACCTCCCTCTATCTATTATCGCATTTGATGTTACAGGCAAACCTGAAAGACAATGTGTCTTCGTACTTTTCATTCATAGCTTATTTTATAAAGAAATAATTTCGAAAAATGTGTAGCAAGTGTTTTAAAGTAATGTGAGTGGTTGTAACCACATTCAGTATTGCCAACTAACGATTTAAAAATCACTTTATTTTTTGAACATTTTTCTTTTCTGGTTTATGGTTTATCTTTTAGGGTCTATTTTTAGCCTAAGTCTGTGATGTCTGTTAGCTGAACATAGTGATTCCACCAGACCCCCTGTCGGGGGTGTTACCTCTTAAATCCTCGGGAGCATGTCCCCAGCTTAAAATTAGTTACCTTCAAAAATCGATAGAAACCGTGCAAAGCTCCACTTACACCCTCTCAGTTTTGACTTTACACCCCCCGAAACTGAAAATAGTGGCAGAATCCCTTTCTGCACTTCTTGGTAATGAGTTTGGTAGAGATAGGAATTTGAAAGGTAACGAACGGCCAGTGTTGGCATGCGAAAACAAGAGAATCCTGGAAAGGTACAATCAGAATGGTCAATAATAGGATTCGAACATGCGTATCTCCCCCATTGCTAATCCAAAGTCCAGGATGTTACAGACACGACAACAGAGCCAGGGTCTTCAAAATTTCTTTTTTTTCGTTTCTTCTTCTTCTTCTACTACTAATACTACATCTACTACAACTACTACTAGGCCTAGTACTTCAAAGAAACATCTACTTTCCCCTCCAAACTCTCATCATCGTAAACACCTTACAAACCACAAGGAAAGGGATAGATGTCTCTGATATAAATCCCTCTATAGTTAGTGCATTCTTATAAGCTTCCAAATGAATCTTATATTTTAAAAAGATCAACAATTTCGTTATTTTTAATTTTGCACTGTTTCAGAAAATACAGTTATAGCTGCACATATAGGTATGAAAATACAATGAATAAACCACATTCTTTAAGTTTCGTAGTGAACTGGAAACGTCATATTCTTCCAAAACGCCAACAGTTAAGCACACGCACATAAGGGCTATAGCTTATTCATCAGAATAAAGATTCGATCATGCGCAATACAATTAAGGATTTGGACAAATTAAAGCGTTGTGTGCCTGATGACTACGTAGAGTAAAAAGTTAATATTTTAAAGTGGTCTGTGAACCATGAAAGCCAATACGATGGTGACTAAACCAGCTGTCAGATTATGATTTTTTTTCACTGATAAATGAATGTTATAAACGTGAAAAGAATTTAATTGATAATAGAAACAGTCAGCATTATTTTTGTTTAGAAACGCATTAATGGAAAATAAATGCAAAAGAATAGAAAATAAATGTGGGTTCTGTACTTTTTCTTCTAATTTTTAAAGGGTATCAATACCCAATAACCTATTGATATATTGCTATTGCAATACAATCTCATGATTGAGAATCTCGTTTGACCCATCGAAGCTGCTAATTTCAATCTCACTTTATTATCTCCCACTTTAAAACACTTTTCTCAATTGCCCACAACTTGTATTCTTGGACCATTTTAAAAATATTGCATTCAAATATGTCTGACGAGGCGTAAATTTACAATATGTATTTATTTCTAAATAAATACATACATTTTAAATAGTGGATCACCAATGTTACGATCTTTGTTCGGATGCATTTTCTCTTTGGTTTTAAAGGAATCAATCTGGACATTTCAACTACGAGAAAATATAAATTGATGAAATGATAGAGATTTAAACAAACAACTGAAATGTAAATAGTACTCAAATACAAGGATAATCCTCTATAATGATTTTTTAAAACAGCTGATTGCTAAATACGTCCGTCTGCTAGTCACCGATAAATCTTACATGTGTTGTTACTCAGTTATATTTTCTTTTAGTAATTGAATTACAAGAACACAAATCTGTTACACCTATTTGTGATTCGGCAAAAAAATCTTTATTCTTGTTTGATTACAGTCAAATTTATTGTTTTTTAACCGAGCAGGAATATATTCGGAAGTAGTACATTCTGTTACACTTCCTTTGTTAATTACGAAGTAGTTTCTATATATACTTGTTTAATATATCAAATATTGAAATATGAAACGTTTGGAAGTAAACAGTTTTAAATAAGGTATTTTTTCACACAAACTTTCTATTATTTTCAGTGACATCTATTGTCCCAAACTTTTAAAATTCGCTTTAGTCTCTCTATGCTCGTCGTTTTTGTTTGTCGTTTGAACAGGGTGAGACAAAAGTAGAAAGAAACAGATATGTTGATAACTGCTGTAGGGAGAGAGACGAAACGTCGGATATCGGTAATCTAAATGGGACTGCAGCTGAAGGTGGAAGGTGCACCACGGCAGCCATCTTGAAAGATGCCATATTAGATTTTGGTTCAAATTTAACTTGAGAAATTGGCCATGTTGCATATCATTTCAGGGTATCTTGTTCCCCACAAATTCAAATCTTAAGTAATTTTGTACGTTCTTATTTCGTTTAGGAAATAGGGACCTTGAAAGTTGGTACTTGTCGTCCTAAAACATGTGTTCGTTGTGGCATCTGTTTCATTTGTTATTGTTATTAATTGAAAAGAATAATTAAAATATCCATTTAACGTCTTGTTCATCATAAATATAATAGTAATCTGAATTTCAAATGGCAACATTGAGTACATTACAGAAAGACTTGAGTTACCTTCCAATCCTGAATAAGTTCGCTAGTCTGGGACATTTCGACAATCAACGCGCAAGCGACGACAGGATAGGGTGGAGATTGAACATGGAGTAATATTGTTTTTCGCGCTGAAAGTGATGTGTGCCCTTTGGATTGTGTATAACGATAAAACATCTAACTTGCTTTTCTAAATTAAGCTATTACTGTGAATTGTGTCAACATTTTGAAAATGCATATTATTCTCATCTTCTATAATGGAAAGGTCTAATCCGACTTTACAAAAGCTATTTCAGTAAGCTGTGGTAAATTTTATGAAAGCACGAGGAAGCAAAGATATAGCTTTTTTCGAAAGGAGAAAGGAAATAGGTAATCTTTCTGTAAGAAATAGAAAATAAATTTTAGTTATGTGGTAATCGAACCCGAAACCTCCCACTCAGCATTACGTCAGGCAAGCAGTTACTAGATAAGAACGCTTTCTGAACTCTATGTATGCGTATTTCAGCAAATGGTTCAGATGTCAGTATCAATATGCAGTCTTGTCCATGCATAATTTCAAAACCAAGTGCCGCCCTCCTCCTGATATTTTGGACAAGCTATGTTGAAGGAACATCGGTGATCGGTGCTTCATGTTAATTAGGGCTTTATCTTCGTAAGAGCAGTCATGTTCAAATTCTGGAGAAGATGGAATTTGCGGAATTGATTGGTAAAAATAGAAATTATAGTTTGTTTCAACAC
Organism: Lepisma saccharinum; assembly: GCA_022664845.1. Classification (NCBI taxonomy): domain Eukaryota; kingdom Metazoa; phylum Arthropoda; class Insecta; order Zygentoma; family Lepismatidae; genus Lepisma; species Lepisma saccharinum. The sequence goes on from JAGDQP010044308.1 coordinate 8,817, forward strand.
AGAAATTGTTTGATAACATTTTTGTGAAAGTAATTTGTCTATACTCTTCTTCTGGCTGCAAAATAGTTGAACCTTTTTGCTTCCAAATTGAAACATTATGGAATCTTCTCAGTTGCAGCTTAAAATATATCCATTGTAATATGATTAGGAAACAACCTTGATGATTAAGGAACAACTACATATTAAATAGTGTTAAACACATTTGTAGGTTTATGTGGTCATAGGAAATTGTTCTGTAAGCATTGTTTCAATTTCGGTTATGTGCCTAGATGCCAAAAGCTCTGAAATTTACTGAAGGAATTTTACGGGCTTATGCCCCCTTAGGATAGAATAAGTTGCTGAAGTAGCTATCTGGAAGTAAACAGTCAAATTTAAATTCTCAATGACACTTCTATACATGATAATTGTGTAATCCGAAAGTTATTATTTAGAATTTGGTTTAAAAACAAATGCGAGTGATATTTAGACACTATATCTAATATTTGCATTAAGATAATTACTTTTTACCACCTTCACTCAATCGAATCGAAATTATTTTATAATAGCGCTTAAACAACTTTGGCTTAGGCCTCCTCTCTGCTTAAGTTCTTGTGTTTAGTAAACAAAATAAATGGTATTAAAATTAAGTATGAAACACAGCTAAATATGTAGGTATCAATTTAGATCAAAGATTAACTTTCAGTTATTCCATTCAATATTTACGAAAATCAGGACTAGACGCCCATGCGGGTATGAAATCCATTTTCCACTCTAAACTTCCATCAAGGCTAAAAATTAGATTAAACAATTCTGTATTAAGGGCAATTGTTACCTACGGACACCAGTTACATCCCTCGAATAATAATACTGAATCTTTGCAATAACGTAAGGGAGACTGGATTCGTCATTCACACAAAATGTGTAAAGATGACAAACAGGAAATTCACGACATAGTCGAAATTACACCAATTAGTTAAAGTAACTACATAAAACAAAATTAAAACATCGATTCGGCTATAGACCGAAAATTCATATCAAACTTACTTTTCTAAGAGAATCTCTAATAAAATGGACATACAATCTCCTATGAAAAACTACTCCAAATATCAAATTATGTTAATCATTCACGAAGCAAAAAGTCTTATAAATCTCCACGGATACGACCAGGCAACAATCAATTATTGCATATTTTGGCACCCCTTGTGCATTTTGATGATTGCGTATAGTGGGTGGTGTCATTTGCTTCCATAACAAACAGAAATTCAGGAAGGTGATGGTGGACATATAACACCAGCGACGGGGGAGAAGTAACGAGCGGAATATCAGAATTCTAATTTAATTAGTCGTTTTAGTCCAGAGAATCTACTGAAAAAATACCCCTGACCTAAAACATGCAGTAAAAGTTATTTTTCGCTACTATATTTATACAGAAAGAGTTTACATTACACCGCTTAGAGACCGAGAAATGGCGTCTATTTGAAAAGATGGGGACAAAAAAGTTCTTGCATTATTTTTATGTCATAACAATGACACGCACAGAAATGTTGCAGGTGAACAAAACGAAAGATCTTATTCTTTCTTTCTGAGTGACAATTGCAATTTTCCACCTAGAATGAATGAACAAAGTTATGGTGTTTTAATGTAAATTCAAACTCTTAAGAGAAAAGCGAATGTGATTTTTCTTTCTGCATAAGAGAAAAGTCTGGGAACACGGTGGTAAGTTCGAAAATGGTTACAGAGTGTGAGACCAAATATTGGGTATAGGTGATGGAAGGACGAACTCCATGTCGTCCAGCGTGACAGCCGTCATATTGGATTTGTGTCTAGAACTTAAATGGAAAAGGGAATTATGTGACATACCGTTTTAGGCTAGTTCGTTCCCAGAAATTTAAATGTTAAACTATTTTCCACCTATGTGTATTTCTTTATCGACTCGACATGTCGATAACCCTTCACGAATGGAACGCGATTCTGATTTTGAGTGGTTATCTTAGCATCAGGGTAATTGCGACTGGTTCAGATACGTTACGGTGCACGCAATCGTATTTAGATAATAAAGACATTTGAGGAAAAAAATCTGTGGGTGTCAGGGTACGCAATGGACAGCCAAGGGCCGCAATCGGTGAGAACACGGCAAGGGCACTTGTGGAAACCTTTGTGGAGAGCCGCACACGCAGTACTACCGATAACAGCTTTCCGTGAGAGGTGCGCAATATGGGGTCTGGATGAAAACAGACGGCATCATATAAGTTGAAAATGCAAAAGCACCTAAGTGATGATGACTCAGACAGACGGCTACAATGAGCAGAATGGACTCCAGAGCGAAGCAATCAGATTCAAGGTTTCTTTGGTGTTGGTGCTTTAGCGATGAGGATATAAACGGAATTATCTTTAACGCCAATTCATCATTGACAGATGTCAGTACAGCAAGTGGCGGGAGCAAGGCCGTGGTATTGTGTGTGATATGGGAAACGAGAATTGGTGCAAGATCGTTTTGTGGTGCGAATCCATAGCAAGGTGGATGGTTAACGATATCTTGACTTCCTTTGCGAGAACGTGTTCCTCTCTCTGCTAAATCCTAAAGAGCATTTCTCCTTTCTCACATTTTCACACTACTCTCCAGGCATGCGAATGGTTATATCTCGGGATATTAGATTGGGCACATGGAGTATCTTCCCTGTTCTCTGTTCTTTGAGCTATCTGAAAACATGGGGTATTGCGAAAATTTCAATGACCTACACCATCTCCTGCAAAGTTTCCAGAATAGATGTGTAACCGTTAAGACCGATGTGTTACTTACGAGTCTAAGAGGATTGAAAGAATATCATAGATTATGACCGGCATATAGATCAAATAATGTAGAGAGTATATTATTATTAAGCGTCCCTACCTCCTACAAAAATAAATGTAAATGAAAAAGACTTCATATTTTAATTTTGAGAACGAGCTAACCTAAACCAATGTTAGATGACCTCATTCACGATGACACTTTTAACCGGCAGTATGTTTAGGTATCACTTACCAGTTATGTTACCATTTATGAACACCGAGCGCACAATTCTTATGGCCTATATCCCGCATTCTTTGCGAAGACCTGAACATGCGCTTGTCCTCCGGAAACTCGCTAACAAAATATCATCATATCACAGGAAAAGTTTATTCAAAGGGGTGGCCGCTGATAGGAGTGGTACATAAAACAATCAACAAGACCATGGAGAACTAGAAGTGTAGATGAAGAATGCTGGTCAAGAAGATCCATCATTTATCCTAGTATCCATCCGAGAGTCCTACCGTCAGAGAAATGGAATACGCGTGAAATGCCATTGCGATTAAAACGAACTAAAACAATAAACAAATAAACAATACGAACATAAGCAAAACAATACGAATACAGAGAATTGTGAATGGAACCCGAGTATAAATGAAGTGTGAATATGTTGCTGGAATCCAGTACGCTCGTAAAATACTCTATCTTATTTTGTGTTACGTCTGGTGGTGATTAATAAGCGAAATTAGTCTAAGTGACATTGTAGAAAAAATGATCTAATCCAGTGGAACCTTTGTGAATATATTTCGAAATTCTGAAATGATTATGCAAATATTAAAATTAAGGAGACTATCTGTTTTGTGATTGAGTGCAAGTGTCTCATTGTAGGGTTTAAGTGAACTTCCCAGCCATGAAAAAACTACTGAGATTGGTATTCCGTCCCAGCCAAGAGCGGAGCCCACTCTTAACCACGACTCAGATGGGTACGGTAGACCAGACGTAGAGCGGAGTGTCAATATGGCGAAGGAGAATACTTTCTTACTATTAAGTTTTGAAATGTATACGTTACTAATAAAAAAATATTATCCTATCTTCACAGGCCATAATGGAGTCAATGTTTGCTTTTGTGTTGTCTTGTGATGTCCTGTCATATCCTAAGTGTTAAATGTTCTTGTGTATAAAATATAGAAATATTTAAGAAAAAAGATAATATCCTCCCAAAATTTTGAAAAACAAGACCAAGATTACATTCTGGACACCTGGTCCAAGAAATACCCTGCACCACCCTAAGGCCAAGACGAAGGTAACAAAGGAGCTTCCCGGACAGTCGGAACCCCGGTAACCCGAGAATTCCTACGGACGTGCTGTCCTAAATTAAGGACGCGTTTCCTTGGAAGCGCGAAACTCAATTTGAGCAAGGATTGCTGAGAGACAGGGAAGGTGGGTCCCAAATGTAGAAATGTATTCCACACCTCATCATGACCTTTATTTCACTTCCTACTGAAACGTTATCTGTCGATGATGGGCTGGTATCAGATCAATAATTATGGTTCTGCTTATTGTCTTCACTGTGGATACAGATGAGTACCTCATCACTAAAGAAGTCACACAAAGAAATGGATCTTCATTGCACCGCTCTAGAATCTATTGTACTAATTGTATCCAATTGTCGGCTAATCCACACTCAGTTGTTTTTGTATTTATATTTGATACGGACGCCACTTCTTTTCATACAGGACCGGTAATGCGGACTTCTTACTGACAACAGCTTATTGCGCATGTGATCGTCGAGTACTGAATGTGGGCTTTTAAAATAGTTGCCACAAATGTCCTTTATACGTTTATTTGGCTTGTGGTCCTTTGTTGTACATAAGTCCTGTCTCCTAGAACTTCTTCAATATCTTGATATGGTTGTGTGTCCAAATTGACTTTCTCTGCTGTTTGTGAATGACGTACGTTGAACTCAGCTCGAATCACCTTGCTACATTGATGATCACAATCCCGTTCTGTTCAGGTAGGTTAGCGCCAAGCTGAATCACCAGCAAAAAACATAATGACAAAGTGTTATATTTCGCCACCCAGATAAGAAGCTAGCTGGCATCAAGATTGTCAGGCACTTGCTTTAATTTGTAAAACTTAATATTTTGTCGAACATCATAAAACAGAATGAAACGAAGTTGTTGGAACAACATAAGTTGCTTGTTCTAACACCATTGTTGCTGGCTGTTATAACTAATCTAATTCATGCTTATTGGAACTCATAGTTATGCGAGGAAGATGGTCAAATTTGAAATATATTTGAATTTTGTTCAGATGCTCTTCCGCTGTCGTCTTGGAGCACTGAAGTCTCATCAAGTAGTCATTATGGAGTAATTAAAAGAAAGAGAAAAACAAAATTTTGCACAAATATATTTTAATCTTTTATTTATTTCTTGAACACAACAGGTTAATAGCCTAATTATGGTGTTCAGCATACACATATGACATTTTCTACATACACACATAGGTGTAACATACATATTTGGAGCTGCATGGTAACATATTCTTCATAAAATGTTCATTATTTTATACAAGAATGGAATTCTCTCATATTTACTTTAAATATATCGATCTCAGAACATTCTTTAAGTATACAATTATATAATGAGCACATTCTCCTAATAGGCGATATGTCCATTGCTTTAGTTCTTTGGGCCGAAAGTGGAAGACAGCATTACGCGGTCGAGTTGCTCTATGCGGTACATACAGACCTAATTCAGATAATAAGCTTTTTGAGTCGATTTTACTGTGTAAGAGTTCGTGTAGGAAAGTTAAGAGAAAATTAACTCTTCTGTTTTCAAGAGATTGTAACCTGTGTACTTATTTACCAGGTCTAAGTACTTTTCAAATTTAGGATATATTCCGGTTTCTTTGTATGTCAAAAATCGTACAAACTTAGACTGTATAATTTCAATTTGCCGAGAGTTCTTCTGTGTATTAGAATCCCATATTATTGTTGCGTATTCTAACTTTGACCTAACATACGCCGTATATAAAGTTTTTAAGACATCAGCATTCGAGAAGTCGCTAGTTAACCTCATCACAAACCAGAGGTTTCTGTAAGCTTCGCTAACAAGGCGATTTATGTGCATGTCGAATGAGAGGTTAGATTTAATTATTACACCAAGATCAGTAATATAATCTACTGGAAGTAGTGGAAAGCCATTAATTTTGTATTCGAATTTCAAAAAGTTTGTTTTTCTCGTATATGACATTACACTACATTTATTAATATTTAATACTAACATGTTTGTTTTACACCAATTGGAGACTGCATTAATATCATTTTGTAAGGAGGCCGCGTCCAATTCGGAGGAAATACTACAATAGATTTTTAAATAATCTGCAAACAGAAGTTTCTTGGAGGATGTTATGACAGCAGGCAAGTCATTTACAAATAATAAGAACAAAAGAGGTCCAAGGTTCTATCTTTGAGGCACACCAGAATTTACAACATTTTCCTCGGTTATACTATTTTTGTAACGAACACGGTGTTTACGGTAACACAAATAGGATGCTATTAACTGGCGAAGTTTTTCTGAGAAGTTGAATGTTACAAGCTTGCTAAGTAGGATTTCATGATTAATGACATCAAAGGCTTTCGAAAAGTCTGTGTAAATTACGTCTACTTGACCTTTATTATCAATTTGTCTAGTTAAAAAAATGTGTGAATTCAACAAGGTTGGTTACAGTCGATTTGTTTGTCAAGAATCCATGTTGGAAGGGCGAGATAATTGAGGGAACGTGTGAGTACATACGTTCATGTATAATAATTTCAAATACTTTGGTTGGCGCAGATATTATAGCAACGTCTTATCTTAAAAAGAACGAAAACAGTCTTATTAAGCTATTCCTGTAGGTAGCAGTCATTTAACGCCAAACTTCTGGGTGAAACAAGGCCACTTTAGGTGACGGCTTGACCCGAACTAGGTGACCAGAGGACCGAGTGACTCGGTGCTAAACTTCACGCGAATATCTCGGGAACCAGTCTTGACCAAAATAACCAGACTGAGTTAATTCGGCAACCCGATAATCCAAACTTGACCCAATTGGCCTGGTGGCAAAATTTTGACTTTAATGAACGGTCTTGTTCCTGTGGTTAAAATTAATCCATATTGTAATATGTGAGATTTCGTGAGATGGGAGCTATATACGGGAACTTCATATTTGAGAGTTTTAAAAGATGTTAATGCTTTTATCCTATTTAATACTTCAAACACAATATTATTTCAGAAAAACCTTTCCGAGGGAGTATTTGCACACCTCCGGTGGCATTGTTGTTCTTTTCGGGGATCCTTATGTCATCGTATCTTTTGTACTCTGAAGAGTAACAACCCGTGCTC
>JAGDQP010044309.1:2955-15944 GCA_022664845.1 Lepisma saccharinum
AACATTGAATATTATTTGGTAATAAATCATTCACCGTTATATTTTGTAAATGTGTTACTCTTTGAAAATCTTAAAGGTTGTGTTATATTCCACAGGTGTATTTTATTATATTATAGAAGATATGTCAACTCAAAAATTATGGCTTGATGGTAAACCAAACCATTTAACATAGGCTTTATTATTTTTCTCTCGCAATGCTTTCTCAATCAAATATGTATCAGGATATTTTGTTATCTTTAATGCACGTTGAATTACTTCATTTCTTGAATCTGTAAGGTGATATGTTGGAGGATTAATATGGAAAACTTGTGTAATTTAAATAAAAATTCTGTACACAGTAACGTGTAAAATCTCTGTGATAGCCAAGCTGTTTAAATTTACTACTTCTCACATAATCACCCACTTTAAATTTATTTTTACTTTTAGACATATAATTTTTTGCAGTAAATATTTGATATTAAATCTTGTTCATTTTCTTTCTCATAGCATCATTTAGTTTTATTTGTATAGCAAAATGTTTTATTATTATATCTATCCACTAGTTCAGGCATAATACTAACCAACATATAATTTCTCTGTATTCTAAATTGTTGCCACATTAAATTACGCAATGCTTTATTAAATCATTCAACGATACTCGCCTTAACATCACTGTAGGTGGAATAATGTTTTAATATTATTTCGCTTCATTAATTTCGCAGACTCTGAATTATAAAATTCACGACCTCCATCAGTTTGTAAAAAAATGGAACTCTGTTTACTTCTTTGACAACAGAGGAAACTGCTTGTGTAATTTCTTTTCCACTTTTATTATTTACAGGAGTAGCCCAAGCAAAATTTGAAAATGTATCAATTATAGTAAATAAAAACTTATAACCTCGATTATTTTTGATAAGCCTTTCAAATTTCCACTATCCATTTCTACAAGTTCTGCTTGCCAAAGATAATATATTCCTTTAGTTACAACTGGTGTTCGAGGGTCGTGTTGTCTTGCTGGTTTATGTAACTCACCAACTATTTTTTCACGAATTAATTTTGATATTTTATAAAGTTTGTTCTTATTTACATTTTTGTATTTTTATTATAAACGTGTAATGAAAAGTAGGTTAATATCAATTGGATGCTCTGCAGGTGCAGGATGACTAATAACCATTCAATCCCATTGCTAAATATCAAATTCTTGTTGATCCATTTCAGGTTGTTCAATAAGGGTTTGAACTCTAGACCCCTCATGTCACCCTAGTTGTATTTTTCTCACGTTCTTTTGAATGAATATCCATAATGGGAAAATCTTTAGGCTTTTTTCGCAAAAACATAATACTAGTAATAACAATTTTACCACTAAGATAAAAATGTAATAATTTTTGTTATCATCAAACACTTCTTTTTGTGGAGAAGATTACGCTTTCATAATTTGAACACTTGTTTGTTTATTTATATATTGACGTAGCTTTGAATCTAAATTCACAAATTGATGATTTAATTCAACATTACGATTATTATTATCAGTAACACTTACATAATTCGATCTCAAGTTACTTACTGTATCTTGTATATTCCATAATTCTGTATCGGTAGGCATTAAACTAATGGAGGTTTCTAATGTTGTAAACTCATTCAAATTTGTATATTTTGTTGGTAAAGTGGAGGGTGTATTAGATAGTTTTGTATAGTTTGTTTGCATATCACTTAACTTTTTCCGAACTTCTGCAATTGTAGATTAATGATTGGTTGTAGTTTGCTCTAACTTTTTCAATGCATCTTTTAAACCATACATAATTTCATTAACTTTATGAAAAGAAATACATTTTGTATGCTTTTAATCGCTTGTTTTAATTGTTCTTCAACGTTCGTTAATATATCTTGAATACCTGAGATATCTTCCAAGGTTTGAAATGAAGTTATACTACTCTGAAGATCTTGTAATTGTTGTTTAATATTATTAATAATATCATGCATATTTTCACTTGTTTCTAATGTTATTTGAATTTTAGAAATAAACTTTTTAATATTTCCAACCTCTTGTGATGTGAGTAATGAATTAATAGTTTCTTGCAGAGATGACGAATTTGATTGAATGCCACTTATATCACTTTCTCAGTGAGGCTTGTTAAAGGCACACGAATATTCGTAACATCCTATTCTTTTGGTGTACTCTTTTGAGTTTCTGCTAAATCAGTTTTAATAGTTTGTACTACATGTTGAAGGGTAATTAAATCGGTAGCTAGATCCAAATTATTCAATTTATTATTCAATTTAGTAAGAGCTTCTTGTAAACTACTCCCTTCAGATGGCAATGTATTACCAATATTTTGAAATTGATTTTACTCAAATTGTATATTTGTTATCTCAGATACTGGACTTAATAATGTATCAAATTCCTGTAACTTTTTAGTTTCTGATACATCTATGTACACCAGTAAATTAGTATTTTCATCGCGTAATTTATTGGTTTAATTTCGAAAACCAAAATTACTGCAATTTGATATTACATTTTTAATATCTATTAAATCCTGTTGTGATGGATTATTTTCTACTTTATTCTCCAATGTTGTTAGTGCTGTTTGAAAATTTTTAAATGTATTTTGCAACTGTTAGTTTTCCTTTCAAACCATCCAATAATTTTTGCACATATGTTTTAAGAAATGAATTGTTCTTTTAATTTTATTAATTCATTTTGAATGTTAGTATTTTTATTTTGAACCTGTGTTAAATCATTTTGAATAACAAGATTTGTATAGATTGATATTACAGTTTTTAACTCATTATCAAGGCTTTGTAACAGCTTAAGAAGTGTGCTTGTGCAGTAGATATTTCATTTTCTTTATCTGAAGATAGAGAGTTTCAAAGAGAATTAATTTCATGTTTAAGTTTTGTAATTATACTATCAAAAATTATAAGTTGATTATTATTTATTTCTATCTCTGTAGAGGGGACATCAGCAGACATTATATAGCGAGGATATCTAAAAATCATTTGGCATTTTTAATATCGTTATTATCTTACATTTTTTTAAATATTTTAAATTTTATATTTCAAAAATTATTTTCTATATTCTATTCGTTTCCCCACCACCTATATGGTAGAATAATGCAGTGAGTTTTTTGACGTGGTATGCCCAATGGGCCTAATCCATATTTTATTATATTACTTTGTGTTAACACATGTTTCCCATATTATTATTACAGCATTATTTTTATACCCTCAAGAAACTGAGTGTGTATTGCAATTTAAAATTTTTCTTTAATCATGTGGGAATAAAGAATCTTTTGTTACTTGGTGGTTAAATTATGACTTTTGAACGTATTTCATTTTGTGTTTTTGCAATGATTTTACAATTAAATAAACAATTTTTATTATCTTCACATGTAATTTCTTTTCCACATTTTTCTTTATACTTTTGCATATTTATTTTATTTATTATCTTATATTTTATTGCATAATTTGTTTGCTCGCACACCAACAAATTCTCTACTTGGCACACCATTCAATTCATTTTACCTGTTTCTTCTTGTTTTGTAAATGAATATTATATTCATTATTTTAAGGATAGCCTGAAGTATCAAAATATTCAATTATTTGTTTCATGTCCTCGTAAACACTTTCAGTTTTAATATAATAAATAAAGGCATACATGTCTTTATAGGGAATAGTTATTACCATAAAGTTTCTTCATTATATTTTAATGGAATTCATACATTGCTAGCTTTGAAAGCTGAAGCACTGTTGCCCCAACATCAATTGGTTTATCTAAAGGTACAGAATTTTTACACATATGAAATAATGAGAGTTCGGCATTAAACTGTACTAAAGTTTTAAATTGTTGTTGGGCAACTATTTTTTACATTTTAGTTCATTATCTACAAGCTTAACATCAATACCTCTTCTAACATCTTCCATTTTTTTACCGTATACACCATTATTTAATAATTTATAGAAATATTTTTCAAATTCTACCGTTGCCTTTCTACGACAATCAGTATTAAAATTTATGTAAGGGGAAAGCCATTTAGACTGTCGAAACCATAACATTTTATGTACTTTCTCAAACGCCAAAACATGTTTTAGATAAAATTGTAACATTCTATAGTGTACAATATAATTATTTTTCAATTTCAACAAATAATTAGTAATAATTTTTCATTTTTTCTATTTGGTGCTATCTCATTAATAGATGCAAATGGGAAATCTTTATGTTCATCATGCAATTTCGATGGATATATTTAATCTACTACAGGAACAAATCCGAAATTACTATTTGCTGCCAATTAAAATATTATCTTAATTCCATTCGTTAATATTTGTTTCCCAACAATTTTTTCTGTGCTAAAAATTCATTCATTGCCAACCCATATAAATTATTCTTATCTAAATATAATAAATGTGATGTTTCCGGTTTAGGATCGGTATCTTTTAAAAATGGATTATTAACTTTAGTATAATTCAATACGGATTGTGTAATTTCGCCACATATAGATTTTTCTATAAACAAATACATAATAACATCAGAAAATAAGGAAAGTTCAAATTTTATTTTATACAACATAGCCTGCCATGCCAAGCTGGGACTAGTATAACAGTTTACGGGATCAATTTCATACATATTAATACAAGTTTTACGAAAATTTTCTAAAACATCTAGTGTAAGAAGTACAACACATACTAAATAGTGAATATGAAAATCACCAAGTGTTTTACATTTAAATTTATTCCAAATTATTTTGGAATAATTATAGTTCTCATCAGAACATTCATTTTTATTTAGTGTATTATTAAATGTTCTTTACATGGTAGTTGTTTGTCATTAAATTTCTCAAAATCGGTTACATATTCGTAGGGATATATTTCCTTACCAGTAACTAAAGATAATTCTTCTTCAATATTGAAATGTTGTGAGGTGTATATAAATTGATCTCGCGTTAATTAAGAGACTAATGAATGAAGACTATATGGTAAAAATCTTTTAGATCTAAAAGGCTCAGTTCAGTTTTTCTTCCATTATTAAATGTAAAACCATTAGGAAATGTAATATATTTTTCCTCACTTTGTGGTATAACACTTGTATCACCTGGAATACAACCGAGTTTCTTTACAAATAAATGAGAATCATAGCCACTGGCGTTATGGCAGAACACGGGAACAAAATTACTTCGAGGTTTAACTTGTAAATTGCATTTATCACACAATAGTTTGATATATTCTCCTGTTAAATGATTATGAGGTTTTATCTTGTAAATTTTATTTCTATATACAGTATTACAAATCATACATTCATATGATTGATTAGATTACTGTAATTGTGTTGCTATTAGTGGTATCATTAGTCTTTGATGGTCTAAAATATTTACAATTGTATGTAATTAATTTTCCATTGCAAAAAATTGCTACATTTTCACCTCGATATATAACAGGTTTTGATGTTTCAAATTGATTGCCCAATATCAAATATAATCATAACTATTAATTTTCAGGTTATGATTTTGTGTTGTAACTGTACCTATTTCTCTTTTACTGGACTTAAAAATATGCAGAATCTGCTATAATTACAACATCAGTATGTAATAATAATTTTAATTTATTAAACTTTATTATTTTTCTAGATTTTTGGTGAATTAACTTGTGTTAGTTTATGTTTTTTACACAATTCCGTATGTTCTACTAATTTTTGTTCAGTATTAAAATATAGTAAACAACGCCTACAAATATGTATTTGTTCTTCATGTTTACTTAATTCACTTCTAATTAATCGTGATAAAGCTTTAATTAGAGAATAATGTGTGTTTGAATCATTAGTATGATATTATAAATCAGTATATTTAAAATGTGATTCAGTATCACTACTAATGTGTAATGGAAAAATCTTTTCCTTTTTATAATCTATTCCATATATATTAGTATATATTTGCTGCTTTGGATATTTCTGATTATACTTTTTCGAATTTATTTATATCCAATACTGCAACTGGAAATTCTATTTTGCTTTCTTCGAAGAGTGGTAACATTGTGTCTACATAACGTAAGTAAGTTGATACATGATAAGCATTATCTGTCACTGGATATAGTGCAGCAAGAATACAGTAGAGAAAACACATGTTATGATCATTAATTTTTATATTTATAACAGCCTTTTTTAATTGTATCAATTTTGGAAATTTTATATATGATGATGCCCGAAAAGGATGATTTGTATATCTAATGTATGATTTCGTTCACTACATAGGGACCAACACGAGTTTTCAAAAGCCTGATTTTTCTTGATTTACTAAGATGTAATTAAACTTTTTTCAATTATTTCCTTTATATTTGTTGAAGGTAATATAATTTTATTCCCACTCTTTACAGAAAATCTTGTTTCTTGTGTTGATGTTGATGTTTTAAAAGTGGAAGTAAGAATACAATTAACTTTAAAAGAAAAGTTCTTTATTTCAATGCACTTTGTTTTAATACTATTTAGGAAACAAACTATCCTGGTTTATATCAGAGTCTAACTTGAAGTTTTTCAAATTATTAATAAATACTGTTTCAAAAGGTTTAATTTCATTGTTAAGTTTTCGTTATTTTTCTTTTTGGTTCCTCATTATGCATTCCTTTTATATATACTTTACAAACTATTTGGTATGATATTGTAATGTAGTTTTGTATATACAAAATTATATTTTTTAAACAAAAAGTATTTTTGCTTATAATAATAGTAAACATAGAATTTATGATTCTTTCTAATTTACTAATTACATCAAACATATACAAGCTATTTATTATTCAATACAAATTATTTGGTATATTTTAATGTGGTTTTAAAAATAAGAAGATATTTACTAACTGATTTTAACAGTGAACATAAAATTATGATTTTTTCTAAATCATTAATTATAACAAAAGATTATACTAACACATTCACAAGTTGTTTTCACTCTGAAGTCCTAACCTCAAATTAATATTTTTCTTCGGAAAGCCCTTTATATACATTTTAGAATGAACAACGGGAAATTCCCGTTTCAGGTAGTCACGTCATAGGTTTCCCCAATTACATAACATTATGCAATAGAATTAATCATTCATTTCAGTAACTCTTACATTCTTCTTTCTTTTTTAAAATATAGTTTTTATTCTTCGCTCTCACATATTCACAATTAAACATTCATGTTAGAACCGTGTGCCTTTCATTTTTGTCAAATTTTAGGATTTTGACCCCTCATATCCTAAAAATTGTTAAAAATAACATTTTCGTTCTTAGTATCATTGAAAACATATGAATTAAAAAATACTTATTTTTTACCAAAATTTGCAGAGTTGTACCCTCATATCATAAAAACGGTTAGAGATAAGAGAAAAATAACAAAATTTCCTCCCCTTATACAATAATTTCTCCAAATTTTTATCAAGAATCTATATACAGTACCAAGTTTTAGCCTCCTAGGACAACTTTTATTTTTGTCAAAATAATGACGTTTACCAAAATGTTCAACTTTGATGCATCGTATCTTAAAATCCCTAAAAACAAGTTATAAATAACAACATTTTCGTTCTTAGCATAACTGAAAGCATATAAATTTAAAATGTTATTGATTTTTTACTAAAATTTAAAACTTTGAGCCTTCATATCTTAAAAATGCTTAGAGATAGAGCAAAAATAACAAAATTATGTCCCTCCTATACAGTAACCTGAACAATCTATATGCTAAATTTCTGCCTCCTAGGACAATCTTGATTTTTTGTTAAAAACATTTTTTTTTTAGCAACAATACAATGCAATTGGCCATTTCGTTAAAAAAATAACATTATAAAAATTGATCATTTTTATAGAGGAACTAAGAGTAAAAAGCGGAAGTTATAAGAGGGAAAATCTCATTTTGTAAGAGGGTACAGAGGGTATGATTTACAGGTATGAATTAAATTAGTCACTTTTTATAGATGAAAGTTTAAATTAAAAGGCTGTTATATGGGAAACATTTCATTTTATAAGGGGGAAAAGCATGATGTTCCAGAACCTACATTACCCTATCGTTAGAGGCATACCAATGTTCCTCCTGAAAGACTTTGCTGGTACATACCCTTTCCTTGCTGTGGATGGCTTCCGGAGCACTCCTGGCAGCAAACCCTTCCTCAAAATTAAGAGGCTTCTGAAAATCTCCTATAAGTCATCCATACTGGAATTTTCTACCTCTCTTCTGGAAATTCTTTATTAATTAATTTCGAAATTCCTCGATCCATCCGGAATTTTTCGAGTCTTCTGGAAATTCGGAAATCCTTATGAGTCTTTGAGATACTGCGGAAAATGACAGATGTATTTATGAACATCAAACAGGATCTTGCTTAGCCACTTAACGTCTTTCGTTGATTCCATAGGAGAAGATAATTAGGTCAACCTTGTCAACAAATTCCACATGTGTCTTGAAGTCAAATATTTTATCAGTCTTGGTCACTTTCCAGAAGCGTATTAAAAATATTTTACTCCTGGTGAAATGTGTATATTTGTGAACACTCCAGCGTCCTTCATATGCTTTCTGCACATTGCAGCTACATTACCGTACTGCAAGACAATGTATTTACATTTCAGTCCTAATTGCTTAGAAGCATACTGTGAAGACGTTCCTTTCCTGCCGGAATTCATCTTACTGCAATCGCGAATCCGAATACTTTGAGTATTTCAGATTTTTTAGGGTTCTTTTGGCAAGAACTCCTTATGATATAAATTCGTCTGTTCGACCAAGATTTATATAGACTCCATGCGGACTATCTTGCGGCATAGATAAATGAGAAAGACATTCGCATCCATCTGGCGCTTTTCGGATCTGGTGGCTCTACAAAGGTACCTTGTGCACGAACTTTGCGATTTCCACCATGATAAGACATCTTCGAGTCGGTAGTACCGATATGCCCTGATTAGTAAATAGTTAGACAATCGGCGTTAAGTCTCGATTTGCATCTAATTCTTTCTGATGAACTCAGAGATCGACGCTGACCACGTAGGTCATAATACTGCGGGGCATGCACGAAAGAAGTTTGTTTCATGAGGTCCAGATCTTTCGGGCGAGTCCGAGATCTGTTTGGGTGTGAAATTTACGTACAAACTATAAAATGTTACACAAATTTGAATTTCGGAGCTGTCAGGATTACCTAAATACTTTTCTACTGGAGGCTATTAGTTATTTACTATACTTTTGAAACGTTTGATTTGAAGAAAAAGGAGAAATCTCGGTAAATCAGTATTAGCAATAATGAATTTAGAGTAATATGAACAACTGAGACGTTAATTTGTTATACTACTACTTCAAAAGCTGTCTATTGAATATCAGTTACAGACTTACAGGATAAATCCTTTCAATGTTTCAGTAGAACGCAAGGAACAACAACGTTCAAACATTTAAAAAGAGAACACAGTCTGATATCATGATCACTACATAAACGAATACATTTTAGAAGTTTTCACACAGAGTGGGGATACGATAACAGGACTTACATCATTTAGCCACATTTAGCTATTTTCAGCTTTTCGTTGCTTACTCTTTAATAAGAATAAATAAATAAAAAAAATATTAAATACTAACAAAAACTTGGGAAAGTTTCTTGAATAAGTATTTTGTGTAGTTCTAGCAAACAAGCATCCACACACGCATATCAAGTTTCTTCTGCTTAATGACACCAACGGGATTTTCCCTATCTCGATTTCCTCAATGCCATCTTTGTGTCGCGGCGCCTTCCGGCATATAAGCGTGGTAAGGTGAGAGACTTTCTTTCTTGTTAGTGAAGCAGCGTTTTATTGCGTGTTCTTGTGTTGTGAATAATAGCGTTTCAGTTCAGTTTTCACTCTTTGCGTTCAGAGACAGAGATAGGTTTATTGAAACAAACAAAAGGTAAATGAAGAACTGTCACGGTTACATATTATACTGATTCGGTAAAAGCTTTTCCACTATGCCGAAACCACAATATACGCAGCAGTATAGAAAAGAGTGGGAGAAGATGCCTGATTGGATTCAACTCGTGCCAACAGACAGTAGTACGGCTTATTGTAGGCATTGTAAAGCAGAAGTTAGAACAAAGATGTATGATTAAAAAACATATAACTACGAACAAACATGTGTCAGCCTATCAACCCTTTAGTAGTAAACGTCAAATTCAAGTCAACTATAGTTCTATTTCCAAAATCACAAGTACTAAGAGAACAGTACCCCAACTGACATTATACCTATTCGTCAATTATGAACATTGACCATTTGTCACAATTATGTTATACATCATTTTGTTTAAATTACACTACAAACCCAAACCTACATTTACATAGAACTAAAAATAAGAGATTGACATTGAACGTGCTAGACCCCCATTTCTACCAGTTATTAATAAAAGAAATAGGCGAACAGTAATTTAACCTCATTATGAATCAACTGATATTTCTGTTTTAAAATTGCTGGCTGTTTTTCAGTACGTTAGTGTAGCAAAAAATGAACAAAATAATTTCCACGTTTCTAGGCATTATTGAACTCGAGAAGTGTGATGCTACTAGCATAGTTCTATCTTTGAAACAATTCTTAATTGATTTGAAATTGACTCTAAAAATGTCCAAGGACTAGGAACAGATAATGCAAGCGTGATTTATGGTGTCAGCAGCGGCGTACATGTGCAAATGAAAAACAGTTTGGTAATGAAACGGTAATTCTTATGCGTTGCCTTTACCATTCGCTCTAAGTTGCGTTATCTCACGCTACGAAAGAAACATTAGCCAGAAACAATGAGTTACTGATACGTGAAATTTATAAGTGTATTACGTGCTCATCAAAACGTCGGTTAGCATATAAACAAACATACAATGTAATTAATTGTCAGAAAGGTGAATGTTAGCCTCTCAAAATTCTAGAAATGTGTAACACTTTTTGGCTGTCTATTGAACCTGCAATCAACAGAATTTTGGAACAATATACCGAATTAACACTGCGTTTTGAATTAGTGCGTCATTAGGAACACTGGTACACTGCAGAAATATTGTACAATATGTATAAGGATCCAGTTAACAAGATTTGTCTTTGTTACGTTCAAGGCATTTGAAATGAGGTACAAAACACCAACAAGCTTCTTCAGTCAGAAGATGTGAATCCAACTAGGTTGTTGGAAAGTTTGATGAATTTTGTTCGGTCTATTAGTGGCAGAATAGTGAATCCAACGGCTAAAATTGACCCCCTCAAGTGCAACCACATTGTTCCTTCCTCTTATCTTGGATACTCAGTTGAAAAGGAATTGAAGCATTCAAATTTGTCTGATGACACAAGAAACAATTTACGAGAGAGATGTGTAAATTCCACAAAGAAATTGGTGCACGAACGTAGGAATAGGCTTCGAGATAACATAGAATCTCTTTGCGAAATGTCACTCTCGAGCGTAAAAGCAGTTTTAAAACCAGTTAAACAACCTACCATTTATCTGGCACTTGCTATGAGCTATGAACAAGATATCGACAAAATTCAAAACTAATGGAGAAACATATCCTATACTAAATGGGCAAACACGTCATCCACTCCTGAATTCTGGCAAGAAGTTTATCATTATGTTGATTCCGGAGAACAAAATCCCTTTTCAAAATTAGTGCCAGTAGCGTTATCCGTTCTGACTCTCCTTCATTCCAGCGCAGAAGTGGAAAGAGGTTTTAGTGAAGTGAATTTGCTGAAGAATACAGTTAGGAATAGACTAAAAACGATTACACTTTCTGCACTTCTCACTGTAAGGTTTGGATTACAACGTCTGCAAATCTGTTGTTTCTCCTACGAAATCCCAGACGAAATCTTGCGTCTTGTGCGCACAAGTCTGAGGTACGTGCAGAACACAAACGATTCTAGCATCTGTATTTCCAATGAAGAATTCCACGATGACGCAGAGGATGAGGATGAGATTTATTTCTGCTAAGTAAATTTATTCTGATTTGATTTATTTCTGATTTGAAATAATCTATTTTTTTTTTCATTTTGCATTCATAATCCCATGCAAATCCCTCTGTGTCATTTTAGGGTAAGCACATCCTTGTACTTGAACAATTTAATTTAACCATATGCTTTATATCAACTTGCTCTGTAGAATCTAAGTTTCGCTGGTACAAATCTTGAAACTGATTTCTAACTCACTTCCCATCATCCGATTTCTTTGAAATTTTGTAAACTTGTGTGCTTCCGATGACAATACCATATTTAATCATTAGATATACGACAGATTGATCCAGTTAACTGTAATTATTTAATTAACAAAATAATTGGAAATTATCCATAAATGTACGCAACGCCACATCCATTGTGTGAAGTTTGGGTTGCCTATCTCGCAGGAAGTTTAATATTGATCTATTGTACAGAAAAAATGATTTAGAAAGGAATTTTAAAAAATACGCTTTTTAAAGATGCTCTAAAAGTAAAAAATAATAAATTGAAATATTCTTACAAATAAAGAAAATAAAAGCGTGGGTGCTCTTGCTTACCATATCATAAAATAATAATATCTAAGAGCACCACGCATGTATTTTCCTATTCATAGGATTAATTCAATTTATTATTTTTTACTTTTCAGTGCACCTTAGTAGGCATCTAGACACGATTATTTGTTTGAAAGCGGTAGCTGTCTCTGCTATCAATCGCTGAATGTGGTTGTACTTAATAAATTATTTAAAAAAACAGTATATTTCAATAGGGGCAACACTACATTTTCGGATAGACGTAGACTATACTGTTTTGATTTAGATTTCAATATTTTAGGCATGTACAGGGCATTTCACACTGCTAATTGTCGAATGATAATAATTTTGTATAGTTTATATTCATTTACAGAATTGGGGGGAAACTGTTTATTCATTAACGTTCGTTTTTGTATGTCTTTACGTTATATGTCACTAATCATGTGCGTATTATTTGCTGTTATTTTTGACTAAACTTTGCGCCTGTTCGGGGTATTAGAAGACCGTACGTAGAGTTTTTGATATCGGTTCCCAATTGCCAGCCTTGATGATTGTTTCATGC
>JAGDQP010044310.1:0-15944 GCA_022664845.1 Lepisma saccharinum
ATAATATCTTTATTAACGTACACATTTGTCATTTCAAGTCGATTTGTAATTATTAATTAAGTTGCTATTAAGAGTGTTTTCCGCAAAAATATTTGACGTATTTTTCAACGTGTTCAAATGAGCATGTGTTTTGTGCGTCTTAATATGCGGATAGGCCAAGTCCACCGGCTTCACCTTTCCAATCCGGATTTATATGGAGGGCAGCCACTCTATTTTATATAGTATTTCTATGATTTCAGTATTGAATTCATAGAGATAGTAAGATAAACGCACCAGTAATGAACACTTTAAGGACACTTTTCACCGTTATAATTTTTAACTCAAATACAGTTTAAATGTATTCATCAAATGAGGTTTTTACACATTTTCCCTTCTTTCTTCTAGTGATTTCTACCCATTACTTTCATTAACATACACGATTTGAGAGGAAATAACGATTTTTGTCTAACATTGTTTTTGTTCCAGGGATGGACACAGAAAAACCTGAATGTTCCAGTAATGGACACCCAATGATGGACATACTGTATAACTCAAAATAATTTAAATAATAATTTCTGATGTTTCGAATATATATAAGTAGTAAACAATTATATATATAATGCTGTTCTTCGATCATCTCATTGTTTCATAAAACTCCACTGAGTGATCATTCCGAAGGTCCTGGGTTAGAAAACAGCTATCGACCATCCGTACTGTGGACAACCTGACAATTTATAGAGAGTTTAACGAAACGATTAGAAAAGGGCTGCTCAAGTGCGAGCCTTTTTTTCAGTCTGGCGATGCTCCTCCCCACTCGCTTTCGCGCTGCACAAATCTTTATTAGGTTTTTCGTTCCTGTCCCACCCCCTTCGGAGCCTTCTGTACCCTGATGACGTTAATCTTTTCATTTCTACGGAATCAGAACTGAAATAAGTGCTTAATATTTTTGATACCTTCAGATGGGTAGCAGGAGTTAAGATAAATCATAAGAAACTCAGGCACTCAATTTCAACGTTTCCCTTAGTGCTCAAACCACCAACATCATTAACGTTTCTGATAATATGACTATCCTCGGCATTACATTGAACAAAAATTTTCGAAACACGATATCAAATACAAGAATTCGCTTAATATAACAGATGATAGGAGATCTAAAATCTGTTCAAAATTGCCTATCATCATTACTGGACAGATGTCGTAATATTAACACTTTCGTTTTAAGAAAAAATATATTACCAAAGCCAGATCTTATCGTTCCTAAGTCCTTCTGGGCTCAAATAAATAAATACAATGGATTCTTTCTTTGGTATTATCAAACCCTCCGAGTACAACGGTCTGATCTGTATAAATTTATCAACGACGGCGGGACAATACCTTATTTACACAAAACATAAATCAGCCGATAAATATCAGTTGTCCGGTGAACTTAGGCAACTCAGAATCCAAATTCCCCAGACTTTACTGGTGGAATGAAGAATGTAAGGCAATACATGAGAAAAAAAGTCTTTTAGGGAAATATTTGGAAGATCCGAACACTATCAATTTAATAGAATACAAAAAGCAAGTAGCTATTATCAAACGAGCGTCTAAACACTATAAGCGTGAGGCGTGGGAAGATTTTTGTAATAAACTGAATCTGAGGACTCAAATTGCGGAAGTGTGGAATATACTCAGAAAGGTAAAATCCGATAAGAAAATGCAACAAAAGACCATAGATGAACAATGGATGAACAAAAGAACCAATGAGAATGTTTACCCTTACCCCGAATAAAAAAATGAACAATCATTGCATTCACCAATTTCAACATCAGAGATAAGATATGAAGTGAATAAACTTAAAGAAAAAGCCACGGGAAAAGACCATATACCCAATCCATCTCTCCAAAATTTGTCTACGCTAGGTATTCAATGGCTATGTACCATTTTCAATAAGATCCTTCTTACATGTAATATTCCGGAAGATTGGTTAAAACACGTTATGATCCGAATTTTAAAACCGGGGAAGCCGGCATCATTAGGATCAAGTTACAGGCCCATAAATCTGGCCTCCGATGTCCTAAAACTATTCGAGAGATTAATACTTAAGAAGCTACTTACTTAAGAGTACTTAGAATCAAATGATCATTTTCTTCCAAATCAGTTCGGATTTAGGAAAAGTGTAGGTACACAAGATGCAATTTCTACTCTAACATTATTTTTACATAGCAAACTAAGCCAAGGCCTTAAAGTGCATGCTGGTTTCTTAAACATATCTACCGCATTCGACTCGATCAACATAAACATCCTTCTTGACATAATGACACAAGTAAAAATACCTTATTTATATCACCGGAAGATCTTAAACAAAAGGAAAGTTCATTTCTTCATGAGAGGAAACTAAAGGGGCCCTCAATAATCACTACATGATCTTCACAAGGCAGTCCATTATCCCCAATGTTGTTTAATTTATATCTTTCGGACATTAAAAATGTAATTAAACCCCTTTTTGAATTCTTCTTGTTCGCGGACAATTTAAGCTAGAGAATTTAATTGTTCAGTTAACTGCATGGTTTAAAGAGAGAAACCTAATCATATCAGAAAGTAAATCACAAATAATTACTTTTGAGGCTAGCAAAACGTACCAAAAAGTTAGGAAAACTAACATACCTATAGTCGACACAGTGAAATATTTAGGTTTGACCTTAGATACAAAAATCAATTGGAATTCTCATATCAATCAAACATTAACAAAAGGTAACAAGATCGTAAACATTCTGAAGGCAATTGCTACCACTCGATATGGAGGCCATCAATCCAATATGCTTACGTTCATAAAAACTATTTATTTCCTTCTATAGAGCATGGTATTACAATGGTACCGAAGATTTCTGAATCAAATATTTCTAAAATAGATGTACTTTGTAGGAAAGCTCTGAGGATAGCTCTAGGAGCAATGAATAGCCACCCAAAAGCAGCATTATATGCTAAATCACATATTTCTGATTACAAGACAAGAAGACTCCAACAAACCACCAAGTTCTTGTTTAAAAGCAGACATTTGCAGTTCCATCCGTTTAATAGGGTTCTAAAGTCTTATCTCAGTCAGGAAACGAAAAGACATCGATTTCAAAACTCCATCTGGGAACAAATCACTGAAACGTTTACTGAGGAGTTAAATTTAACACAACAATTTAAGAAGAATCCTCTTTTTAAAATAAAATGTCCCCTGGCATATGAAATTAATACTCAATACCCGAAATTTAGCCACGTTAATGAATATCGCGACAGGTGGGACGGATTTTATTTTCTATATGTAGATGGTAGTAAAACAGAAGAATCAGTAACAAGTGCAGTTTGGGACGAAAAAAGAAAAATGCATTACAATATAAACTACATTCCTCTCTCAGTTCTTTCTATAGCGAGGCTTATGCAGTCTGGAAGTGTTTAGGGTATGCTTTACTTTTACAGAGTGACAAAATACTAGTGCTGACGGACTCTTAGTCAGTTTTGCAATCATAACAAGGTCATATAAAAAAATTTCCAGTTCCACCCAATGATTTATGACATCTTAGAATTACACCACTTAAATGTTAATATGGGTAAGGATATTCAGTTCTGTTACATACCATCGAGGCGTTCATACTGACATCGCTGATAAGTTAGCACGTCAAAGCCACAATGTTCCGATTATTACTAAGTCGAAAATATACTACTTAGACCTACTATCGAGATGCAGGAAAAAAATTAAAGAAATATGGAAAAATCACCTCTGCGAGGAGATACAGTTTAGTACAAATACTTTTAGACAATATTACAACCCAAACGATAACTCCCCATGGTTCAAAACACTGAACGCTCCGCGTAAAGCTATACAAACAATCATCAGAATTAGATCAAGTCACACAAAATTGAATGACCATTTAACAAGTATTAATGTCAAAAATAATGAAGCCTGTAAATGCGGAAACAAAACACAAACAGTTATTCATCTTGTAACAGAATGTACCTACTATGAAGAGCAAAGACTACTCTTATTCAATGCCTTAGAGAAAATGAAAATTCCTAGACCAATTTCCATCTAGACTTTGCTCTACCAACCTACTACTTCATCTATCTACCTCATATTTAGCTTTTTTGGGAAAATACATAAAGAAATTTAACGACAGAACTGCTTATTAGGAACAGAGAAAATTATGCATGAACCCTAGTTCCCTTAAGATTTTAGCCTAGAATTCTCCAGCTTTTTCCAACTGCATGCTGCTAAATCTTCTTGAAATAAAACCGCTGACAATCTATTTAAACATGCAATTATATACGAAGGAAAAAAAATCTAAAGCCAGCAAGATTATATCAACACACTTCCAATAAATCATCAACCCATGAACTAAACACCAGGAATCGGACATCTTTCAATACGTTTTATGAAATACAGCAGAGAAGGTAGTGCAACATAAGGACAACATCTATTAAAGAACTTAACCTAACCATTTCAACTGGGTAGACATGAAAAAGAAAAAAGAAAGAGAGAGAACAACAAAAATTCCTTAATTTACTACCGTTTCATTTCTACGGTTCTGAAAAAGGAGAGAGGCAACAGCCGAAATATGGGAACATGAAGCTTGAGGAGTTGGGGAACACACATGATTGGAACACTTTCCAAAAGAAAACTAATTTTAAAAGCAGAAACGTTAGGAGTACTACAATAAAAAATGGAGCAATGCTAAGGGTTTACAAAGACCTGCCGTTTAGAAACATAACATAACAGAACAGAGATTGGCATTACATCCAACAGAAGCTATAGCCCCGGTTGATCTTTACTCGTTTAAAGGTCCCATGCAGATATCGTCCTGGAAATAGTGTATGCGATCATACCAATGGAAGCATATTCTGTGAAGGATTTGTATAAACATTACATGAAGGCTGATTGGCAAGTACCTATTCGCATTGAAACTAAATTGGGAAATAAATGGAAAAACATATGTAAAAATATACCTTTATTAAGTGATAATTCTCTTATTCACTATCAAATGTATCTAACATGTAATAATTTTAATAATAATAGAGTTAACTTATGCCAAATAGATATCGTAAATAATGATTTATGTACGCTTTGTGGTACTCAAGAAGATATATTCCACAAACTAGTGACATGTCCAAATAAGACGGATATCTGGAAGAAATTTAAAACTATATATGGTCGTATTTGTCGATGCCCTTATAAAGACTTAGACTTTGAAGAGATCTTTCGTCGCCCAGACTTCCGTATTTTTCCTCCAGCACTGCGTAAATTTGTTATTTGGATGACTGCTCAAACATTGTATAGATTACTTATAGAAAGGGAAATAGAAAATACCCAATGGTATGTAAATTCATTAATTTTAAAATATTGGAACACGACTGCTAAAGAATGAGCGCAAAATATGGAAATTATTATAAAGCGCTTTATTAATTCCATGCTCTAGGTTGGTAGATGGTTTTGTAAACAATTACAGTTTTTAGTCCTTTTCTTCTTTTTCATCTCTTGCGTTATTCCTGCACGAATTGTTTTACTTTATGTACTTTGGATGTTTTTTTTATTTTTCTGTATTTGTTATAAGGAATATATAATTAACAAAAAAGAGAGTGATCGACAACAAACAAAATTGAAGATTCTAGGTTCAAACCCCGTCCCAGTCAGTTATTTTTTTTTTTTGCCACAGGCTTGATATTTAACAAGACAAGTTTGTAATAAGTTAGGCGTGAAAGGTTTGTAGCAACTTTGTCCTTTGTCAAGTAGCAAGTTTGATGGAAGATCGTAGCAGGTTTGCAGACTTGCAATGCCAAACATCGAACAAAATTGCTGCAAGTTTGGGTATCTTTGCTTGATGTAGGGGTGCTGAAGGTATAAAAAAATCGTTAGTATTTCTACAAATATGGTTTATGTGCATATCAGTGAAACATTTTAAAAGTGATTTTGGCATATCCTATTTCGTAGTTTTCTTGTTGAGCTACATAGTCAACTTGGATCTGATTAACAATACATCATCCTCCCTTCAACATATCCGTATCAGGTGGTTAATCGATAGTCTACTGTTTAAGGGGCAGAAACCCAACATTGAACTTTTTGATATTGTTACGAATTTTCAGTGAGACACAATGTTCTAATTGTTCCTCTCCCACAAAAATATTATACGGGCACTATTATAAAAGGTGACTTTTTTAGATTTTGAAAGAGAAATAATCTAAGAAATCTTTAGTCAAAAGTCAGAAATAATTTTCTCTTCTACGGACTAATAAAACTGATTGGCAATGGCCGCTTTCAACTTCGTTCTTTACAAGTTATTAGTGTTAAGTATAAATGGAGGGAGCTGGTGCAGAAATGGTGTAACCCACAAATGAGGAGCTTACTTTCAAACTGGCACATGTTCAGTGGGCATATTTTTTTTTCTGGGAGGACAATTGTGGGAATGATCTAGTGTTGATAGAAACTATATAACTTTTAAAATTATGCGTGACGTTGAACCAACTGTTCTTCAAAATAGTTCATCCATCTCCTATTTATCCCTAGTAATTCCACCTTCCCAACCCAGGAAGCTGTTCACCAGTTGAAGTATCACCCAGTTTAATACAATTACACGATAAAGAACAATAAAATACAAAATACATAATAGAAAATAAATCCCTCTAAATGCAATAACCAAAAACTATAAAATTTTAACCCATTACACTTTAAAATTGATAAAGACTGGTGCCATTTGGCCCAAGGTAACTTATACCCCTAATTCCTCTAAACTTCTTATTCATTTATGCAATTATAACTTGATTATCCATCAAAATAACAACCCAGGATAAACAAATTTTCGATAATAATAATGAATAATAATAAATAACAATAATAAAATATATATTCTCTCAGAGAATAACAATACAATTAAATTATGTGACCAGTTAGCCACATTTTCCACCTATTTAAACAAATACAGGAATAACAAGCAGTAATTAGAGGAAGTAACCCAGATTAATAGAAACTACGTCCAATACGCCACTAAGTAATACAACTGGAATCATAATTCTCTATACCCACAAATACCCATGCAAAAAATCATAATACCCAAATCAATTACAACACATGTTACCATGTAAATGAAGATACAGTCCAAAACTATCTAATACAATTTGGAACCACTCTAATACAGTTCTTGAAATTAGCGAATCCGTTTAAATCTGTCTAAATAAACCTTGAAACTGTTACAAAGTTCTTGTAGGTAGCCACATAAAGCCTCATTCTTAATAACCTCCATTGTTGTCTTCGCTTGAAGTTTTTATCGTAAGTCCTCCAACTTGTCTTCCATTGGGCAATAAGGAGAACGTGTTCAGAGGTGGCACGTTTACCGCACTCACAGTATGGGTCCTACTTCAATCCGAGTTCACATAACTTATCCTTTTATGGATCATGTTCTGTAAGAAATTGGACAAGGTCGTACTCTGAGTTTAAATACATAAACGCAAGTCTTTCTTTCATATTAGATACCACTGTCCACACTCTTCGGCCAGATTTTACCTTTACTCCACCGTTCCTGCCATTGCCAGATTATCCAATCTTCCAGCTCACTGGAGTTTACAAGTTCTTCACGCACAATTTATCTCGATTTGCTCGTTACCTTTCTTAAGCCAGTAGCTAATATCTATTTTCACAATTTGTACATGCAATGGAGGTATTCCCATTACAACCAATAGAGAATCAATCGGGACCGTCCTATACGCTCTCGTCAATCTCAGCAATAATTTCGTCGGGTCCTATTTATGTATTTTTTGAGACAAAGATTTATTTTGAATTAATCTGGCGCACCAAGTACTAGCCGCATTAGTGGCTATTGGCACCGTTATCGTTGGATTCACAACTCTCAAAAAGACTTTCGATGTTATAGCTATACCTTGAAACCTTCCCCTAACATTATACGGTTCCTGCAAACAGCAAATATGTATTCCTTCAAGGCTGCAATACATTCCTCATTTCTATTGTCACTATTTTTGAATTTTGCGCATTCAGCTGTTCTATCTTGATATTATCCATAATCTATTTTCGAGATTATTCTTCCATAGGCCATTTTTTTTTTATTTCCACCGTTTCATTCCGCATATCCTATTTAGTATTTTACTTTAGTTTGGAACCTTTATTTACAATCTCTTTTGAGTTATAGCATTCGAAAAGTCCCGAAACTCCTCTGCACCATGTTAATTTTAACCACAAATTAGGTTTCCTAGCTGCCAAACAGTGTGAGCTATCGAAAAGTGTTCCCTCTAAAACTTGTTCAAAATTTAGCGATTGTTTTAATGGGGCAAAATCAACCCCTGTTGCCATTTAAAATGTTGAAGTTGCCCCCCTCCCTCGTAGAGGTATTCCAGAGACGCCTCTGATTTCAGAAGCATCACCACGTGATTCCACACATGCACTTTGGTATTAATAATTTTTATTTCAAAGATTTCTGGGCACTGAGCTGAGTTATGGCCCTGTTACGGATTGCGTGAACCACCCTGTACACTTGCTACTTCACTGCCATCTAGTGAAAAATGTTGTATCTCAGAGAATACATCAAATTAAGAACATTACATAAATAAACAGTTTTTAGTCATTTAATTTGAAATCCGCTGAGTACGCAGGTTTGCTCCGTGTTTGCATTTTAGGACTTACTTCACAAACAAATTAAGCAGGCATATTCCATTCCAAAATACCAGAAACATTAAATTAAAAAAAAAATAAGAAAATTGGAGCAAATATTTACAAGATTTTTCTTTTAAGATTAATTTTTCATTGAGTCTATATCCTTACAGTGGTAAAAAAAAATGTCCGACAGGCCCCGACAATCCTTCAAAAACTTTTTTCAATTACAACTAGAAAAATGTTTATTTTTAATAATTACATAAGAATAAATCAGAATTTTTTTAAATCAGTTTATTTAACAAATAATAAATCATAGGTGTAACGGAAGTACGTACCTTTAACAACAAATGTTTATTTGAAGTCAATGTAACAATCCACCAAGGTAGAGAACGTTTAGATGAAACATATTTAGAAACAACATTACACGTAAATGAACGTCTGAGACCAACGCTACCTTACTGCCGACAGCAGTCGTCTGATGTGCTTATCTGCCCCAAAATAGACATCGTTTAACGGGCCAGCTTATCAGCCGTTTGGAGATATAACATTTATTTAATCTTGTAAACTACATTTGAAAATTTACGTTTTTGGCCAGGATTTTGGCACAAATACTCCACTGTGCGTCGGTCCGATGGCGGCAACCTTCGTCGCTAATCGAGCCATCGTTGGCTCAACGTCGAAATGCTCTTGGGGATCTTCAGTTGCAAGGCGCAATCTATTTGCCGTACTTGACTTAGCAATATAAAACTGTCTGGTAAGTTTTTTAAATAAAAGGAAGATATTAAATTATTAAATATATGATATTCCATCGAAAATCCTAGGCTCGGCTTTGGTTCTCTGAAATATACGTTTCAATGCTAACTCTTCTATCATTTCCTTTTTTCCCACGTAAGAAAAGTAAAACTTAATTATTTATAAATTATTTCATAGTAAAACCAACCAGGTTAGGTAACGAATAAATGTGTTATATTTAAGTATGCTAAAAGAATCATGAATTTATTTTGTGATAAAAAGTGTAGTTGGTATAGGAAATAATCAAGCTCTCGAGTTCATATTCCCACACTTTGGTCAGCCTATAGCGCGAAAAGGAATCACTTGTGTCCTATTGATAACCTATGCTTTTTTCTTCTTATTTTAATGATTTTAATGTCAATCTCGTGAGGTAGGTTTGTCGGTGTTGTATTACAATACTCTGTATATATATATTTCTTCACCGATCTCATTCCATGCCTTCAGTTCCATACAGGGATTCTGCTGGACCCCAATCCCACAGAGCAATTCTGACCTAACTCAAAAGTGAATCAAGCTTACTTTGACAAATGGGACACTTTGATGCAAGCGTAGCAAATCTGTCGTGAAGTAAGCATGATTACATACAAATGGAATGAACAGAAGCAAGATATATTTGGCACTTGGTGTTGATGAGACTATATAGGAAATGAGTTAACAGATTGAAAGATATATACAGTCAATTATATCGCTGACTCTTTATTACTTACTCCGTTCGAGAATGAAAAACGAAATCAAGTGAGGATCAAGCGAGCAATCAAGCAAAATTCTTAGCGTCCTAAGGAATGATAATGACAATAGCAATGGCAATGGCAATGACGATGGTGATGGCGATAACAACAATCCCCAGCAATAGAGTCATCGACGAGAAAATATAGTTGATTATATTTATTATCCTTCTCGCGAACGCCTTGATCCCGATCACAACAATGTCGACAAGTGGCTTGATGGATCAAAGATACATGCAGACATGATGTTGTTCATCATGCACAATCCTATCTTTGATGCCTGAACGCCCTGGCATCTTTCAAATGCATAAGAGAATTTTGTTTTCAAATAGGCATTTTCTATCGAATAAACGTGTCCACCGTCCATTGTCACGTCAGCATCTGCTATAATCAGGAGATTTGGTTCTGCAAGTTATTCACATACACGGCAACAATTGGATACTCTTTGAAGCAGAGGGCTTGTCCTTAACTCAGGTTCGCGTCTCGTCTATAATTCACTGAACAGCGTAAGAATTGAGCCAAAAGTGGTGTTTGCCGTTAGCTTGCTCATTACAAGCCTCATGAGGAATTTAATTCCTATCATATAAGTTCATCGAGTTGCTCAGCAACAAAACTTCCAGGATTGTGGTGTACATGCACTTCTCATCAATACGTCATCATCACGATAATTCGGATCCGTTTGCAAATCATTCTGTCGAATGATCGTATCATCTGAGAAAAATCCTACTCTCACGGCTTGATATGATTACTATTATGCTTGCCATACTAGCTGCTTAACAACTTTCAAGACATGTTCTTAGACTAAACAGAGTGTATTGAATAAAATTCTATTCCACATCAACTCAAGCCCTCCAACTGAAGAAACTGCTCGCCAAGTTATTTAAAGGGGATTGGCCAATCCTTTATTTTGCGTTTGTTTTAAGCAGGACATCATCAGCTAACTCATTCAATGCATTTAATGCAGCATTCATTTTCATTGAAGTTGTGTTGGATTTACTTCTCCACCTAACCCATATTTCTGCAACTGGTATACTAAGGACGCCATTCCTCGAATTATCACTCTTCTGGTATACAGTGAATAAATACTGAATCAACCTGTCAAGAGGCGCGCTTTGACAGTTCTTTTATATTTGCTAAAGTTAATTTTTAATTCTTCTAAAGTATTATATTCAAGTTATTTTCGGGCAATAAATATTTTTTCATTAAAAAGTAATTGTGTTGTAGTTGTGTTTACTCGCACTGTCGTATAAATAAGGGGAAACTATACAAGTCATACTGTATAGTCTCTGTCCGTCTGTACACACCCTAGATCTCAGGAACTAAAAGTCAGACATAGCTGATGAGCCATACACCGTTGGATTCCTCGTGATCTGAAAGGGTGAGAAACACTATGACTTTAATCTCTCAAATCCTCAGGCACTTTTATTAACATTGTCCATTGCAAGAATTTATGGAACGGTATATGCTTTCTGATAGTTATTAACTGTGCATTTTATATTTTACAGAAGTGCTTTCGTTTTGTCTAGAAAACCATTATTTAGCTGTTTTGTTTTTAACAGGAATACAAATTATCTACTTAATAAACACAAAGTGTATCTTTATCCGTCATTATACTTTGCAACATTTAGTATATCACCCCGAGGAGAATTTTTCTGATAGTTGTTTTCTCCAGAAGTTGATTTTTCAGAAACTGACAGATAAAATGGTCATTTTAATTTTTCTTCTCTGGTCGTTAGTTAATTCCATTACTTCATTATTTAGTTCCTTCTTCTTCTCTAGTTTATTTTACCTGCATTCACTATGTTGCTGGTTGATTTTGGGTGTCAGAAGTTTTCTTTATTTTATCGCAATTACTGTTATAACGGAGATACGCTACTGTAAATTTAATTTTTGGGCTTTACAGTACGAAGACGAAACCACAAATGATTCCCCATTTTAACGTAAAAGCAAAGATTGATTTCAGGAAGATGAGTTGACAAAGGAACATTTCTGGTTGTGTCACAAATTTGGAATGAACTAACTTAAATGCATTGAGTTTCATTCGTATTTTATCAGTTGCTGGTTTGAAAACTTTAGTAAATCCTTGACCTTATAAAAATGAACACAGAACTGACTTTCAAACGAAAACAGGTCTCTTGCTTGCCATTCTATTGTTATATCACTGTCCTCTCAGCGACAAGACCAACTTCTGTGCATATTAAGTGTTCCTAGATTTCATTCAAGGGACGTACCAGCAATCGTGTTGTAACGAAAGAATGATGCGCTAAGTGTCTTTATATAGACTTTGTGTATAGTAACATGTTGGAAAATCCACAGAGCAACATGTAATTGAACTGGATTAAGTTCTTAGCTCAACCGACAATTTTTCAGTGCATTTTTCAATATTTTTACACACAAAGATTCTGTTTACAAGGCAATTAACTTTTGGCGCATACAAAATTTTATGCTGTTCTGTAGAAAGTAATATATCTGAAAGAGAGGACAAAATGCTGCAAACAAAAATGAAATATCGATGGTTGCGTAGCTACCACAAACACTAGTCTATCTACAAATTACTACTAATGATTTATATCAAGTGCAGGGTACCTTTTCCATCTTAGGATCCATCCGTCAAGTAATGGGGTTACCTTTTCCATCTTAGGATCCATCCGTCAAGTAATGTGTCATCGCTGCCGGAAGTGGAATCTGTAAGAAACAGAAAAATAGAGTGTAAATATAAACGTAAGCAATATGAATATTAAATATTACTCAAACTAAAACAGCACAAAGAAGCCCTTTTTGCCGGGACGGTTAAAGAACTGTGGTGGCAGTATACACCAAAACGTATCTTCCTTTCCCCTCAAAGAAAATTGAAACAAAAAAAAATCCAGGCCATGGGCTGTTAAAAATAACGTAATTACTAGCTGATAAAGATAATAAAAGCTTGTCTCACTATGTTAGGCTGTAGATCTTCGTCCTGGATGATTCTTGACGTTTACGCTCACCAGAAATTTTCCAAACTACCTGCCAACCCCACGTCACTCGTTACGTTGCCTGAAGAATCTTACAGCAGAACATCTCCTCCTCCCGATCCTCGGGCGAGTCTCGATGACATCCTTCCTCCTACAAGAACAAGAAAGGAAAAGGGTTTGTGATTTCTATTGAGTGAAAACGTTCTTAGACTCTATTAAAGCGTGGTGAAGAGGTCTTAAGATAAGGATAGAAACATGTGTCTTTGGGTAATCATAGAAAGGAAAATACACTTTCCTCAGTATTTTTTATTTAACCCGATATGAACTTCATCGATCTTATCAGGTATCAGAAGAGGCAAGTTGACATCCTAAGCACCCACCTGTTAACAGTGTCTGTTTACCTAGTCTGTGAAAGTAATACTTTGCAGAATATTTATCTTCCCTCATGACATAGGGGGACATACTGTATATGTATAGGCATATTAGCTCTTAATTATCAGAAATCCCACCGTTCGCGTTCGTTACCAATACGTATGTTGGAGAACATATTTGAATTACATCTTGTAATTCAACATGTCATATCTACATGTATAAATCTCAAGTATTTCACTGAAAGAGCACTTAAGTAGATTTTGGATGATTAAAATCGAATTCACAACGTAAATTAAGCCAAATAAAATGTGGAATTTTCGTACTACTTGCAAGGAAATTTTCTCTACCATTTCTATGTGATATCATCTCAACTAAAGTCATTAAGGTTTATGATTATTATTAAATTTTACAAATCTCAATCCTATGAAATTTGAATTAAACACAATCGTTGTATATTTTGAACCTCGTGAAATAAAATAAAAACTTTTGTTAATGTTTAGACTTTCTTATGGCCTTGATGTATGTATATTCGACCTAATGTACAATTCAAAATGAAAGAAAAATTGATAATAATCAAATTACTGATAGGGCAAAGAGGAATATTAATTACACAGCTACATTCTTTCAAAATATATATTTTAATTAAATTGGTCTTTTATGCCAATGCTTGATAGTTCTGTTGTAAGTCTTAAGTTATTCCACTGTAGGTATATTAAAGTCATTAATTTCATTGAATTGTGGGAAGTTTTACCTCTTAATGGAAAATACGTCTAACTACAATTTGAATGAATAAATACTTGATTTTCATTTTAGACTATTTCTTTTCTAGATAACAAAGCTAGTTTTAATTGTGATATTTTCCCAATTTCTAAAATATTTTTTACAAATTACCTACAAACTGTTATAGAAGAATATTCTTGGTCAATTGCCAGTAACAAAATACTTTAGAACTAATAAAATCAATCAATTAATTTTC
This sequence comes from Lepisma saccharinum, assembly GCA_022664845.1. Lineage (NCBI taxonomy): Eukaryota > Metazoa > Arthropoda > Insecta > Zygentoma > Lepismatidae > Lepisma > Lepisma saccharinum. The sequence continues at coordinate 14,416 of JAGDQP010044310.1, forward strand.
TTTGTTGTTTCTCATAATGATATAGCCTACAAGTCATAATGTATTTGAAAAACTTTTGTACTATTTTCATTTAATTTCCTTTTCTAAGTTTTCGCTGATATCTTTGATCTAAGTTCGTTTCAAATTTGAGAAATGGTAGTCCTCAGCTGGTACATCTTCCTTGAAACGGAGAAGCAAAGTAGCAATCAGCGCTTTTGTTCTAGGTGCTATTCCTTATTTGTCTAGTGGTATTGAAGCAAGTCAAGATGGCCGCCGCCATGAGAAACTTCGCTATTAGACAAAGGAATCGAATCCTCTAGAAAATTTTATTAATTAAAATATATTCTAAGGTCTTGGGTTAGAAATAAGGAAGCCCAATTCAATTCACAATAACAAAATTAAATGAAAAACGTAATTTGATTGAAGAACGGGTATTATTTGTCATTCCAAATTTATAATTTACGTTAATTCAAATTAGTGAATCATTTTGGTGCAGTTTGTAAGGCATATTTAGTAATGTTCAGAATAAAAGAGTTGGTCCATAATTTTAATAATAATAAGAAGACAAACTGCAGTAGTACCATAGGGAACCGCAATTTTCTCCAGAACGATTTGAAAGTCCGTTTGAGGCTACAAAGACGGATATTGAACATGAATATTAAATTTTGAAACTTAGAGGAAAGTTGGCTAGAAATAGAGGTAAAAATAGGCCGCCTATGCGATATTGTCACAGTACTATGGTCCAAGTTGGTTAAAGTCACGGACTTTCAGGAGGCATGCGGGTTCGAGCCAAGCTGCCGACTATCCTGACTCAGGTTTTCAAGGCTCTTCCTAGTTTCAGTTGGCGAATTTCTGAATGATATCTCAAACAAGGCTCTGTCTGTCCTACGTAAGGCCCAAGTTGTCTCTTCAGCTTATAAACAAAAACTTAGAAAAGGAAGCAACAAAAGTGATGTGTTTAAAAGTAGAAATTACATATTGTTATTTCTCTTATGTTACATTATTCCACCAACAGAGAAAATCATGATAGTTTGTAACAGAATATTCACATAAAATAATAACTAATTTTCATTTCACATCATGGATCATAACATTTGAACTAGGTATATAACTTGAACAGTGAAAATAATGAAGCTCTGCAATTTATAAGATAATGAAAAATAGAAGCGATTATTGTATACGGTTAATCAAAATCCCGAGCACCACAAGACTATGAGAAACATTATCTGGAGAAGTACAAGGTCTTGCAAATACTAAACAAATGAATATAATCACAACAATAAAGCTATGTCATTTCCATTACATTTAATACTTTCGCTTTCAAAAATTCAGGCTGTTGGGGATTGATACTTGATATTAGACAAGGGCCAAAATTAGACAAAGTAGTCCTCAATCATGAGTTGAAAGTATGGTATTTCAGAATTAGTTGTAAGTATGGTATGGATCGATTTTTTTAAAGCAGAGAAATTGATGTGTGAAACTACGAAAGGTCTAAGTGCTTAAACTGATTACCAAGTGAAATTAATATGAGATACCTGTAATTGGATCTA
>JAGDQP010044311.1:0-15943 GCA_022664845.1 Lepisma saccharinum
GCCTGCGCGAGAGTGGGCCACGCCTTGTTTTTATGTGCTTCCCTTAGGCGCTAGTCTCACAGTACTGTTCAGCAATTATAGTGTTTTGTTTCTCGGAAGCCGTTCGTGGTAGAAAATTTCCTTCATATTTCACCGTACATACTCTATTGTCTTCCATTCGTCTTTTGATCTGATGCACCTTGTCAGATGATTACGGGCTCGTTCGGAAACTACGAACGAGTTTAACGCGTTAATCTCGTTCTCTCACGAAGCGTTCGGAAACCACTTTCGTGAAGTTCGTTCATTTAGTTAGCCGTTCGGAAAGTCACTCTCAGTTAATTTCGTTCGCGCACGAAACGAACTAGCTCTGACTTCGTGAACTTCGTTAAAATTAACATGGCCACCATCCGCATGATAAATTTACCTCGTTTCGCATCATGTAATCTTATTTTGCTTCATCTATAGGTATAAAAGTATAGCCATGGCTTCTATTTCTGCAGTAGGGAATAATTTTGACACAACTAATGTACATAGCAGATTAATACAACGGTTTATCTTAAACAATTGATTTATCTTTACTTTCCCATATTTAAAACTTTTTCGAACTGTGGATTGCTGTTAGATATCACGATTGACCACCAATAAAAGATGAAACTATTGAAGACAGCTTTTTCTAGATGCTTTTTGAGTAAAAGAAAGAATAACATATAGTACAAAATTATCCCGTTTATGAAAGAAACTCTCCAGTTCTGTGTATTATGACAGACTGTTTTAATGATTTCAGTTAAACAACAAGTTCTTGAAGGAAGGCATGCTGTTTTAGCTTTTATAAAGTCTGAATGCACCACGTTCCTTCTCGTTCAAATTGTAATCCGCAAACAGCATTGTATAAGATGGAATTGAATTGAATTTTACTTGTGGCCTGTAGACATCTAAGGCTGAGGGCGGTATAAGATGGACTCTTATCAAGTATTTATTAAAATAGTTGTTTTGTCTGTCTGCCGAGCGGTCTGCGGCGATAGGCCATCGGCTCAAAGGTCCTGGGTTCGAGTCCAGGCAGGGTCATGAGTGTGAATTTTAACAGCTAAATGCCAATCGTGACGGGCCGAAGTCCAAAGTTACTAAACTGGCCCATATAAAAATAGTTGCCCAAAGTGGCTTAATTTTGCTCAACTATATATTGGTTTCTCTTCTTGGCAATACAATTTGACTAAGACGTTACATTTTAATTCCTTGCAATTTATTTTAAATATTTTCTGTAATTGGAACATTTTTCTTGTGCCGTAAATGTGACTTAGTTGGCGAAGTCATGGAAATTTTGAAGGTATAGAAATATGTAGGAACTTCAGCCAGATAATTCTTGTATCTAAGAGAATTGATTTATTCTACTGTTGACCAAATGCAACGAGTAGAATGCTACGTTCGTTATACAAGTGTAACAAATGAAATTTGAAGTGAATAGAAGGTATTTCTGCAAAGAAAGGTCTTACATGTTGGTAAATAACGTTATTGTTGGAAGAGAATCTCTCCAAGAAACTAACTTGCTTCGTATTTTGAGCCTTATGTCCCTACTTATAACCACACCTATTTTCGTTTATTTCTTTGTTATATATGCGAGTCGGTGTCTATCGTTATCCTGACAACGGAAACTGGAGCGTTCGGAAATTACGAAGAAAACGAATTTCACTAAAATAATTTTCAGCGTTAAGATCGTACATTCCGTGAACTTCGTTGTGTATTTCCGAACAAGCCCATATTTCCATACTTGTATAAACGGGATAAAATGGCCACTTGGGCGGATCCAAAGTAACCTTAAGAAGAACTGGGAAGTGGTTGGCAACCTTGATCTGTTGTTATATTTTCTGTCATTCTGTGCAGTCATGGCGAGAGGAACGAGTGCCGGGTTCGATAGACATATTACGATATTTTCTCCTGAAGGGAGATTGTATCAAGTTGGTAAGTTAAAAGATGCATAGTATTTACAGTAGTGTAACTTCTATGCAGTACATAAGTGGTTTTGATAACTGATAGAAACGCTTTGTCATTATGGTGTAACGTTTGTTTTACTTCACGGAGTGTGTGACAAAAATAGGCTACGGTGGAACTTCATAAATTGTTTTTGCTAAATGTGTAGACAAAACCAGTAATGTATTTGTGGAATACTGTGACCAGTGTGTTTCTTTTAGAACATCAGCTCAAGCCAATACTAGAACACGCGACTTGCAATCGCAGTTTGTATTATCCGTAACAGGTTTTCTGTCGCTACGGTCCGGGTTATGTCACGGATAATTATTTTGGTAGAACGTATAATATTGGAAAGTTGTTGGCTTAAGTTTGGAGTAGGTAGAGTAAACCTTATCCCAAATAGTTTTCACAGGCATTTATAAAAGCATCTAGCGACGCGTAGCAATCCAGAATGTCACGAAAAGCCATGCCATCATTTTATCGGTACCACTGTAGTTAAAGTGATACAAACATGGCGGCACGCTGAGTAATGGTGCCACTTTATTTTATGAACGACATCAATTTGCTACAAAAAAATTCACGCACACAATCTCAAGCAGCAAAGACAGGTTGGTTTTATTTTTTTCTTTATCTGTGATGCGCATGACGTTTAACATTTACTAAAGCGGAAACAACTATATTGTCTAACGTACTTTTAGTTCTTTCTTGTTTCAACATTTCCACATATATTGAAAATGCTACATTTTCCTTCTGGGTGACCTAAGCAGCACCTTATCCCTTTGTTTCCTTGTACTTGCATCACCCTATGTTTTTACATAATTTTCGGCGTTACTATAGTAGTGACGCACCAATTTTAAATTCACTAAAACCAAACCAAAATCACTTAAAACACACACATTACGTGTTCATGGGAGGCTAGCGGTTTACGCATTTGTTTTCTTGCCCTTTTCGTAATTATCTTAAATTAGTGACCATACGAGCGTGGAGGTTAGGTAGGTGCGGTCATGTATCTTTACAAAATATATTTTTATATGTTCACATCTATTATTAATAGAACTTCTTTGCATTTTTCGTGAATTATCTTAAATTACTGATCATATGAACGTAGAGGTTAGGTAAGGTTAGGTGCGGTAATGTATGTTTACAAAATATATTCTGACACTTATTCACACTTGCGTTCAGCACACGAGCGTGTTAACTCTCCCAGTTTCCATTAGAAAATCGTGTAAATTGTTCCGGGCCTTTTACTTTCCTTACATAAATACTCCGCTACATAACCTTAAAAATGTACTTTCCCATGACATTTCTATACCATTCAATAACACTAACGCAAGAAATGTCATAACCATAACAAAGACGCGCCATTTCAACACTGCCTTACCGCCTTCCACATGACAAAAAATGTAACGCTACGCAAAATAGTTCCTTCCAGCACAACATGCAGTGCGTCCTAAAACATATTTAAAACACACCACAACAATATTATTATTCACTTATAATGTTGTCCACATTACTATTTTGCTCCCAATTACTCAGAAACATCACACAATTATCTCAATTCATCCTGTAAATTTCTAAATATTGGTGCGTCACTACTATAGTTGACCCTAATTTTCTTCAATCTGCACATCCGAAATAAGGAAAGTAACATTTGGAATATATTCAACTCCGAATAGCAAAAGAATTTAATATTGAGAATTACGTCTACAGTGTATCTACTTCCACTATAGAACACTGGAAGCGCCTCAAAATGCTTCATTTTGCATTCCTATAGCCATAGAGATGTTAATACCAAAAAACAGAACCTAATGTGGATGTTCTCATGTGATACTTCGGCGCACAAAAATTGCTACATTATTTACTGGTATTATATGGTACATAATGGACTCCAGGTTACGTGTTTTTCATTGTTTATTTGATGTTTAGAAACTTAAACCTGATGCAAAATCAGGCGGTGATGTAAATCAAAGAACGCAGTGTAGAAGGTACTTTGTACGTATTTGCACTCACGATCCCATAATTTTGCATGAAACACGGAACCACACGGATCAGGAAAACAATGGAAAATATCATTCTGATTGCGATTGAACTAATTCCATAGCCAAAAGATAATTTTTTGGGGGGAAGTAGGGTTATAAAGCTGACCTTTTGTTCATGCAGACACATTATATGGGCAACCGTAGTCAGGGTCTGCTGTCGTAGCCCTTCCACTACCCCAGAGAAGCTTGTTCAGTTTCACAGACAGCAAAACTATGTCTAAGTCGCAATAGTAGGTACTCCTTGTCTTGAATAGTATGCATTGCAGTTGACATAATGTGATTTTAATCGTTTTTCATGTGCGTGGAGTGCCCATTTTAAATGCCAGTAATTCAAAATCATGAGGTGATGTGAAGCGAATAATATGGCTACATTACCCCTGATTTTGTATCAGATTCGTCACTCTAAGCACCGGAAAGGAAACACGAAAATCGTGTAATTTAAGGTGCGTTGCGTACTGTGAGAGAAGAATGAACTATTTTCGAGACTTAAAAGCGGGTTTTGTATGCCTAGGAATTACTTAAGAACTTCCACATTAGGTCGTCTTTGGTATTTTATCTTGGCTACAGGAATGAAAAGTGTAGTATTTTAAGTGTTCCCAGTACTCTGTCAGAAGTAGCTGAAGTGATAAACTACAGTACTCATAAGTGTGCAGGCTGAACTCTCTTCCAAGAACTTTTCACTGTTGAATTGTATTTATGATCTTCGACATCTTTACCTTGAGTGGAGAGAAGATTGCAATGTCATGTAGGGTCTAGTTTGAAGGTACCATCCTGGCATTACCCTGATATCATTGAAGGTAGAATTTCAGTCATGATCCCTGGGTTCGAACGTAGGATCTTCCAAATATGAAGACAAGCTCGGAGGGGCTTTAGTTACTCCTCCGGCTACTGTAATGATCTGACCTAATGTAACGGTAGTTTTTCCCTACCCATCTGAAGGTATGAAAGGGGTCTTAGGCCTTTATGCAGAGGGCTGGAAGAAGTGGTTTGTGTTTTAATGTGCTGTACTAAGGCAGTTCACAGATATGACGTTGTCCGTAAACGCCTACAAACTCAGACCTTGGTATGTGTGGCAGTACAAAAATATTCGTCTATTCATCTAACTACATAACTGTCCCAGCTTCACTTCGCATTTTTCGCAGTGTTGTTTACATCATCTACCTTTGTTCACAAGTGAATCCATTAATTTGACTTTCTGTAACTTATTTTTTTTTTTTAGTTGTTTGCTCATTCAATATCCACATTTCACATCATCATCGTCACAGGTTAGACACATTTATTATATATTTTACGCTTGAGACACATTGTTAGCTCGCTTTTGAAGAAGTTTAGTCTTCCAAAAAAAAAAAAAAAACTCCATTCCACTTTACGTCTTCTTCTTATTTCATCAGTCAACTTCGCATTCGTTTGTTTTCAGCTGCCCTACGTAAACATACTCATCAACGGTACCGATTTTCTCTCCGCTAATCTCTGTTTCCTTCTTTATAAGATTTTTTTCCCCTCTTAAACTATTGATTCTTGGGGCAAATGACGTTGCAGGGATACTGTGCTTGATTGACTGCAAGGAAGCTCTCGTGAAAATCGGAGATAAAGTGGCGTTCGTCCTTATAAGAACGATCTTCATGCAGTTTTAATTTAGACTTCAGGAACTGGGGGGAAGCCTTGTATCACCTCTCTGTCTGTCAGCAACTTTCAACTCAGAACTACAAGGGCTACAAATGTGGTTGAGGTGTCCTTGTAAAGATCTCGGCGAGACTGGATTCAGAACCACATAGGTCATCCAGATCGGACAAGCGGCTTCCGAGATAGAAAAATGGGGAGTCCCCATAATAACTGGGTACAATCGACAACTTTCAACCCAGGCACTACTAGTACTAGAAAGGTTGTTTAGCTGTCGTTCGAAAGGACACACTGATCATCCAAATCGGACGCCCGCTACTGATGTCTTGCAGTAGCACATGTGCACCGTCTCCCGACCGGAGCAGGACGTTTGGGCGCAAAACCTTTTTATCTTAATAGGTTATAATGTATTCCATAACTAGAGCCCGGATATTTAGATAAAAGGTTTTATTTGTTAAACAAATATGTAGTTTTTGAACAACAAAACAATCTTAAGTTAAACAAATCTTCCGAGCTGTATAGTTACCTCGTTTTATCTCGGAGAGTGATATCGAGAGCTCCGTACCACAAGGAGGTAAGCGACAATTTGAACGAAATTGAGATTTTGATTTTAGCATGATCATTGTTGTGTTCAACTTCAAATAACAGAAATTTCTAACAAGGTAAGTGAAGCAAGTTCCTTTTGGAATATGAACTTCATACAATGCTTGAAAAATTTCAACATTGTAGCACAGAGCCCTCGATATTTTTGTAACACAATGAGAACTTAATCCTAATTTCAATTTTCGTTAGTAGATGTCACTTGAGAGTGACATTCGAGAGTAATCTTCGCGAATTTCAGAAATATTCTTTAAAGACATAAGACGAAACTTTTGTCCACGGCTGTACAATAGGTACAAACTGTGTTGAAGATAGGAAAATTCGAACTACTGTGCTGTTCGTGGCTATTTTGGTGTGCTGTTTATTTTAGGTAACACATTTTTGATAATCTAAATAGAGGAAGAGACATATATGGATCTCTCAGAGATGAAAAATAAAAGGCAAACATTGTTTAAATGTGCTAACTAACACGCAAAAATTCTGCGAAGACAAAGTATGTGCAATTGTACTGGAATAAATGTTTGTCATATGGATTAGTTTTGCATGAAGCATCCAAAATATAAATAAATAATAAGGTCCTTGCATGCAAATCCTGATCTTAACTAATGTATGTTTCACCTTGTGATAAATTAGTTTTCTGTAAGGGACTACTTGTCACGCTTACATATTAATCTGCGTGATACTCATTAATTTGCTTTATATGTGTTGTACTTTCAGAATATGCATTTAAAGCCATAAATCAAGGAGGCTTAACTTCGGTCGCCCTGAAAGGTGTTGATTGTGCAGTTATTGCTACCCAGAGGAAGGTCCCAGTAAGTACTTGATTTCACTGTTTACTTACACAATGTTGGTACATTGTTGCATTGTGTAGGTCGTAACTAGTTTTGGTCCGTAATAATGGATAGTGTACACACATTGGTCGATGATGGTTAATAATTGTGCATATTTTTGGTCAAATAGATTACATTGGATACTTGCTAAGAATTGATTTGACTTGGTTCTTTTGGGTTACGACTCCTTGTAAAACTTACTTAATGCCTTTTCCATGTTGCTTTTCGCGAATTCCTTTGAAGCTCTGGTCTATTATTGAAAATGCATGTTACGGTGCGGTCGTTGGTCACTTGGAGTTACTGGATGGCTTGATTACTACTCAGCATTTGAATATTTTATTTATGGCCTTTAGGCATCTAAGGCTCAGGCCGGGATAGGGGAGGGTAAAGGTGTCGGCCAAGGCCTATGTTAAAGGTGCCGCCTCAACATTTTCCTGGTGTGACTGAGGGAAAACCTTGGAGAAACCTCGGTCAGGATGGTCTGCCGCTGGGAACGATCCCACAACCTTCTGAATGCTACGTCAACGCTCTGCTACTGAGTTACGGCGGCTCGGTACTGCTCAATATTATGTGGAGCTTCGGCAAGAATTTCTCTCGTTTATTAGTGGTTGCAGTCGAAAGACGTAGCCTTTCTTTGAGTGTTAGGGGCGTAGGTAGCGCTTTTGTTGATACAGTTATTGAATGGCCAGAAACTTGTTTAGTTCTACGGATAATTGAGTGTTAAGAACAGTGCGTTGTACATTTGAAGACTCATGGTCAGCGTGGACTGAAATTATAATCAAGGCGGAAGGTTTAGAAACGTGGTCGAGAGTTTTCCTTTGGGTTACGAAGTCTTCTGACAATTATGAAATATTGTTCATGATAGTGGTTCACTCAAGAACTTTCTCAGCATTAAATGCAAGAGTGGAAAACATATTTGGTGTTCTTTGTAAGATTCTACAAGGTTTTCGAATTCACATTTGCCGCTAATGGTGTAAATTGTTAACTTTCTATCACCAGATTTCTTTCTCCAGGTTAGATTAGATTTCGTTCGATATCGCATCTCACTCTTGTAAACGATTTTTTCCCTTAATGCTCTGTATAGGGCGGGCGGGTCAGTCACCTACACCTTTTATTTGTTAAGTTATGCTTCTTAATTCTTTGTTTGAAAACATTTGTGCCCTTTCCGATGACTTGAGCTCAAGCGTTCTGTCAGTAAACAAGTGGTTCGAAAACTGGACTTTTGCTTCTAGAATTATGCAAGTACTATGGACTTGATTTCATAATAGTTTGTCCGGTACAAATTTATGAGTATGTATTTTCGATTATCACTACGCCAGTTCCTTCAATCAAAATATGCTAACACTATAGCTTACGGAACCCTCAAGTTCATCGCCGCAGGAACAAACGTTCTCTTGTGGATTTTATCCCAGGTAAAATCAAGCCAGTTTTCATCATAAACTCGAAAATCCCTTCCCTCCGGCTTAACTACGATTGAATATAATCTCCCCCTCCCATCCGAGCTACTAGGTCTGCCTATCTTAGCAAATGCCTGGATGGTACCTTCAACTTAGACCCTTGCCAACTTCTTTCCGCATCCTTTTCCTTACCCTATCCCGTGGGGAGCCATATTTAAAGTGTTGCGTTGTTTTGAGATCGTCCTATATATATTTTTGTTAACGTGAGAAATTTGGCAGATGCTGGCGGATACACACTACAAGGTTTAGGCATAGTACTAGAATCTGTATTTTAGTTATGATAGTACGATAACGTACAACCGACCGCAAGAAAAGTGAACCACCTTAAATGCTTTGCAAGCTTCTGCATTCCCACAGTATTGTGATGGACGGTAAATCATTTACAAGTATACTTCGTTTTTTAGCAAGTAGCTCGAGCGATTTTGAATTTATTTATTTTGTGTGTTTGAGTTTCATAGACTTAGTGTTTCTATTATTCCAAATCACGTAAGTCAGTAGCTTTTACTAGCCGAAGGTCCAAATGCTTCAGTTATTGTAACGACAGGCCGGATATGTTTCTTTTCATACTAATGTGACTCTAAATGCATTTCGTACTGTAGACAATTCAAAATGTAGTTAGTCCGTTTTGGCACGTGACCACTGAATTGTCAGTGTATCATAATTAACAACCTTGAAGTTAAATATCGGTCTGATTTATCGTAAGTGGGTGTTTTTTTTTCTGGTTTCATCAGTGATGTTAAGAAAAATATAAGACTTTCATATTTCTTGCTTTTATGGCAAGTGTCAGGCATACTAGCCATAGTTCTTGATTTATTATAAAGATAAGGGAATCATTGGTTTATTCTTTATATGGATTGAACTGAACTCTAAACGGTTTCGTTTTGTTTACAGGACAAGCTTTTGGACCCAAGCACCGTTACACATCTATTTAAGTTGACAGATGATATAGGATGTGTAATGACAGGAATGATAGGTGAGTTCCTTTATTCTGCTCTTACACTTATTATTTTAGTTGAATAGATTAATAACTTAATTGGCAGTTTTCGTGTTACGTCCAATCTCTTAAACCTTAGGCTGACAAATTAATTGAGGTACGTTCGGATCGTGTTGGTATAATTTCATAATCTCTGTGGGATGATTAGTCGTTTGTTCCATAAGGTATTATGTACAGACTGTTCTTAAAGAGGGCCTGGGGAAATATTTTCTGTAATTTTTCAAAATGAAACTTACGGAGTGGTAAAAGAAATCTGGCTAGAAGCTTAGCGGTTAATTGTGAAACTGGGGTATGTATATGTATGCACATCAACTTGAGCTGCCATTGTGTACAATATCAGATCATTCACATTGGATTAATAAAATAATAAAACTTCATACGTAGGAGACGTCAAAAGAATTCCACAGTAGTTCGTGCAATCCATTGGACTTCGTCGAGCGATAAAGATGTAAAAGTGTAGAAACAATTTCGTTTCTGAAGATGTGATCTCGTGTGAGTGAGTGTGTGTGTGTGAGAGAGATTCTGAGACTTAATTCATTCATGCTGTTGTGTGACTTTTTGCTCTGGTATTAGGGCGTTCTGGGTCATTGTGCGAAGTTTGAATTTGAGGCTGAATTATGATGCTACGGTACTAAAGTGACCCTTTCCGCGCCACTCATATTGTGCGTCCATTTAGCTGTATTATAGGACTTCGCAAGCTACGGTTCCTTGTTTCTAGAAATACATCGATTGGTTCTCGAGGGAAGGTCACAGCGAAAGCGTGGAGTACAGTTTGGGGGAAGTATACTAGCTAGCTAGACCATCAAATGTTACAGAATAAGAATAGAATTCGGTTCTGAAATACATTGTTGTAAGGGGGATGGTTTAAATGAACTGCTAAATCAATTTTACCCGTTCCAGATCTCAGATTTTTCTGTCTCACGTCATATTATTCCATTCACGTGGTGTGTTTTTACGAGATGAAATCGTTAGGGGTGTTACTGCAAGTGGAATTGGTTGAAATTTCTAATAGGTTTGCAGCAATACCGATTTAGCTATAGTTTGAGGAAGTGTTGTACTGTAGTGGATGTACACACAATAGTTCTAATATGCTTTTAACTAACGTGTGTTGAAGGGTCAGGAAAAAAAAAGCAAAAAAAAAAGAAGGAATGTCTATTTTCGGGTTATGTACTTTTTCTGTTGGTGAAACGTCCTGCTGAAACGTTGAACTGTCCTTGAAAAAAGCTGCAAAAGGATTGGCGAACTTTTTGCTTTCTGCAAGGTTTTCAACATTAAAACAAGTTTTTCTCCGAAAAACATTTTTTGTGACTGTCCTTGTTTTTTCACTTTAACCTTCATATGTAGTAGCACTTAGATATATTGACAGTTGACGTCTCGTTACACACAGATTTTTACTTACGAGAATAAACAGACTCTGATGACGCTAACCCGTTGCGTTGTTATTGCTTCGTAATCCAGTTATTGAAGCTAGAGATCTTATTTTAAACAAAATGACTAATTAGTTTTAGCGCACCTCAAAGTTTTGTTGTTTTCTTTCCACTTGGTCCATTTGCAACGAAGGATCTAGCAAAGTACGTGGAGAGAAACTGATTTTCAGTTCAATGACCTCGCGACTGAAACTGGCAGGATCCTTTTGAGTGGTTAGTTTTCTCCTTTGAAAGAATTCACAGTTGTTGAATGATCTATACGATGTCGTAAGACCATAAATTTATAATACTACTGGATGGCTATGCACTGAATTATTGCATTTATTGTGTATGTTATTAATGGTTGTATTTATTGTCTCATAGCTGATAGCAAGTCCCAAGTGCAACGAGCGCGTTACGAGGCTGCCAATTGGAGGTACAAGAATGGCTACAATATTCCAGTGGACGCTCTTTGTCGCCGTGTTGCAGACATTTCCCAAGTGTACACACAAAATGCGGAAATGAGGCCCTTAGGTTGCAGTAAGTAACATTGCTGTCATGGCATTTACACAATGTTTATCATTTTAAAATACCATTCATATTGTTCACATGCTAACCGAACAGATTTTGCAGAGTAATTCTAAAGTATTGAAATTAGATTTTTTTTTCCTAAACGTAAAAAGTAGTATACACAGTGATGTCTCCGTATCCTGGAATATATGTTCGATGATCTGTCGCGTGTAGCCGAAACTGCGAATAGTTAATGTATAAATTACACATATAAGTCCTCAAAACCATAAGTAAAACTATAACACACAGTAGTAAATTACAGTAATAAAAATTGTCCTTGTTGTCTCTCGAATCAACGGAATTTGAAATATCCCACCGTATGTTGAGGCCGCAACATAAGACTGAAGTGGTACACAGACCTCGTGGTCCAGTGTTTATGGTTGCAGACTTCGGGTGGCACGCATGTTCAAGTCCTGCTACTAGACTGTTTTTTCTTCTTGTTTCTTCAGTTTTACGAAGCAAGTGCCGGGATAGTTGCGAGATTAAAGCTGTGGCCACTACTAACTTTCCCTACTCTTTCTCCCGAAATAGCACTAACCGAGGGACGTATTCCCCTTAGTCCAAGCCAGCTCTGCAGCCCTAGGATATGAATTTAATAACCGAGATAACGTAAGTGACTCAGGTGGTAGCTCGTCTAACGACGAATCGGGTCCAGGGCGCTGGAGATTTCTTCAGTGCTCCCATGTTTGGCGCTCTGAGGTGCACTCAGCCTTTTATCTAATTGAGTACCATAGTACTTGGGAGGTAAAGGCGGTAGAGCGTGGGATTGACCACCTTACCTTACCTCGTGCTGTAGTCGAGAATATGCGGAGCGCTACGGCGCGTGTGCATCGCATTTTTTTTTCTTATCTCGTCACGAATCATGTTTATGTACAAATTATAGCCTACATTGTATTTGCATGAATTTTCGGCTTAAAAGACATTATATACAGATAATATATAACTGTTGTAAAATATCAAATAAGAGAAATACTGCATATTAACGGAAGATTAGTTCTATTATCAGGTGCAGTTTTAATTTCATGATGAATGTAAGATACCGTATTTGAAATTTAACCTTAATTTTTTATTATTGATTTTCCTAGGCATGATACTCATCGCGTACGATGATGAGTTGGGGCCATGTGTCTACAAAACTGATCCTGCTGGCTACTACTGTGGCTACCGTGCAATCAGCGTTGGTTCCAAGCAAACTGAAGCAAACAGCCACCTGGAGAAGAAGCTGAAAAAGAAGCAAGATTACACAGAGGACGAAGCCATTCAGGTGAGTTCGATTTATTTATTTGTTTTCTTTCTGTCTGGTTTGTTCTCGTTCGATATTATAAAGTGCATTGAAATACATATTTCCTCGCTTATATTACGTATTTGTTTGACCGAAATCTTTTGCCTAAAATTCGAGGTGTGGAGTTTTCCTTACTATTTATAGCAGTATTTAGTAGGTTAGATCGGCAAACCGATACGTCACTTCCTTCAAACACAACCCAAGATAGAATCGTGCCACAATGTCAGTACGTTAGGATAGATGTAAAATTCCATATCTTTCGTAGGGTGGCAGTAGCTTAATGGTATAGCGCTCACCGCTGGTGCTAGGGGTCGTCGGTTCGATCCCTGTTCATGCCATACGGGCTTTGTGGAGGTCAAACAGTTTTCCGTAGCCACTTTCTTCACTCCATCATCATCATCCGTCCGGCCTGAGCCAAAGTTGCCTGAAGATCTTACAAATTAAATCCATATCTCGTAAGTTTTTGGAAGTGGATCAGGTTGTAAATTAAATCCAAGAACAAATGCAAATTTATCGTGTCGAGGACCAAATTGCGAGGTTAACCTCCAACTTTGCATTTGATTCTTGTTCATACCAAACCGTGCAGCAATAGGACTATTATAAACAGTACTAGTTTCGCCAACTCGCAGGGTTGCAATACATCGTGTCAACGTAGTACAATAATGGACAAAAGTTTTGACTCATATCTATAGCGGACTTTCCTTCTTTTAGAAACAAATATATTACTGCATTGTATACATTCGTTGACTTGCAGATATATACGCAAGTGCATGATGTACTTATGTGGAAAGTATTGTCTTGATATGCAGGCAAACAAGGGTGATATAAAAAAAAATAACCTTTTTCGTTATCGAAAACACTTTTTTTTTAAGTTAAAAACAATCTTACCAAGTTGTATAGTACCCTCGTTTCATCCCACAGAGAGACTTTGCAACCCAACGTGAATTTTTAATGCTAATCTTAATTTTCATTGACAGATGAAAGGCAGAGGCGCCGATTCGAGGGAAGGGGGAGCTTGCGAATTGGGGAAATATTATCTAACAACATGCGTCAAATCTTTTGTCCAGAGCTGTATCTACCTAGGGTGTTCAGTGTAGTAGAAAAACTGGAAAAGTCATGATATTTAGTTGATGAGGGAATTTTCTTTAAATCAGAGAAAAGTCACGGAATTATAAGATATCTCCATGTTTTCTCCAGTTTGTGTATGTTCCTACCCATGGAGTGGAGCAGAGAAGAGTATTGCACATGCTTGCAGGAATTTGTGTTCAAGCTACTACTGCGTCGGTCATTCGTTAGTTTTTTACCTAACCAAAATTATTTCATACGTAACCCTGTTATTGCGTGTGGGAGGTAAAATTATGCTTATTTTTCTATCTTTTTCCTTAAATAATTGTGTCGACGATAATCTGGAAAACCGGGAAAAGTCGGATTTTTTTGTCACTGCTCGCTGGACATCCTACTACTGTGTTTCCTCATAGATCCGCCATCTTTGATTCAAACATCGAATAGCTCGGACAAAGCCCAACTGTTCGTACGCTTTTTCTTTAACCCTTCCTTCACACTGGATGAAGCCGGTATACGAATTGGCGAAACTAGTGATTATAATTGTTGCATGATGTGCTATTACCTAGGATGGAATACAGAGTTGAAAGTAAGTTTAAATCCAAGAGTGCGTGTGGTTAATGCTACTATGTTTTGTTAACATTTAAGATGAATGTGATGCCCTAAAATTGAGTGGGTACTTCTGATGCGTTGTGATCGTAGAATCCCGTTAGAAGAGAGGACGGGGTGGAATTGTTTGGAATCCACTTCAAGCTGTAGGTCCTGTTCTCAGGAAAATATTACCCTAGCCAATACACTCAATACCACAAAAAATGAATAATTTGTTTCAATGAAATCGGTATACCAAGTTTGATATATAAGGATGGGAATGGTTTATGATTCAAACCTCTGTCCTTTAAAATTGCTTTTACTCACAAATGACCTTCCCGATTGTGTTAAATCTTATTTTATACCGTAATGTTCTTGCGGTTCTCCCATAGAGTACCTTAGGTAGAGCAAGTTCGACACGGGTTTGTAGTTTTAGCCCTAAACCATTTTATTATGAAATAGGACAAATATAATAAGTTACTAACTGATTAAGAAAAATAGTGTCCCGTATACGACTAATTACAGAAATTACAGTCATATCCTTGACGTCTTTTTCTATGGGTGGTAACTCCCTAAAGTTGAGGTGTGTGCCAGAAGCTTAGCCTTCTGTGCACGGATGGATGACACCAATGGCTTAGACCACTGTGTGCCAGGATGTACCAGAAGCTTCGCCTTCTGTGTACAGCGAGGTTGTTCATTTATTAGAGTACACACTAGAAGCTTTGCCTTCTGTGTGTGCGAGGTAGCTCCAGAAGCGTGCCTTCTGTGAACAGGAGAGAGGAGAGATGATCATCCAGGAGTGTGTGTGATACTCTGTGGCTAGTGCTGTTGAGTTTTATAGGTAGATTTAGGGGCGGTCTTCCAAGCTTATCCTCCCTCTATTTCTTGATATCAGCTCCATCTGATGTTTTGATGTGTAGTTGTCCGTCGTCCGCCACTGTTTGTTTTACTCACTTGTTTGTTTTGATTACATAGTTACACACATGTTTGTCCTATAAACACTGTCGGTGTACTTACATAATATACGCGTGTCTGTGAACACACGGGATATTACAATACACTGTTTTCCTTGCACCATGCAGCAATTTCCCTTAAAATTATTTATGATCACTAATGCAGTGAATTAGTTCAGTGTTTCATCTTTTCGATATTGCAACGATTGGTCTGTGCGAATGAACATTATCCCTGGCAGCAATTATTAACTCCGTGTTTCGAAATTACTCCATGGTCCCGTCGTCAGAGGTCCTGAAGAATATTTTAGTACATCGTTTTGATTGTCTGCTAATCCATTTTATTCTCATCATTTATTCCCAACTTCTCCTTTGCCTGATAATAGATATTGTTCTGCGAAATTAATTGCAATTAATATACTAATGATAATCTCGACGGGAATTGATGCATGTCGCAAAATAAAAGTGAATGTGCATGCTAGAGATAGTATACGCTGATTATAAACTTCCGAGAAACTACAGCTCTTCATGTCGGTAGGTTCATCGTCTGCTAATGCATACTGTTAACAATCGTTTGATTTCATTTTACCCCCCCCCCCCC
>JAGDQP010044312.1:0-15943 GCA_022664845.1 Lepisma saccharinum
CTACAATATTTTTAGCTTTCCCTTCCATAAATTTTAAGTATTCACTCAAATATCTTTCAACATGCTCTTTCTTGCAATCCATAAGAGGAATAGAATACCGTACATTGTGCCACCAGCTTTTAATTGCTTGTGTATGCACTGATAGTGTTTCAATTTACAATAACTGTAAATTTCACGAAACGCACTATTGATCAATTACATTACGTGCAACGGCCCACCATACTTCCCACTTTTACCCACGAACACACTCGGCGCGAGAAATCTTATGCCGTTCACTCATATAGAACATGTCTCCTTCGAACACAAATTTCCTGTACTTCACATTGACATAAATTGGTTTTCCATGAACAAAAACTTGAAAACTCATTATACAATATCTGTTTCTCCTGTAATGTTTTCCTATTTTGGGCTAATTGTGGATGCCCATTAACCAACTTAACCCACTTTTGGTTGATCATAACATGTGTTTGTGCTGTCATAAACTTGGTCGCCCTCACCTTCTCAGATCACACATTTATTGTACTGATGTGCACCTTTTCTTTTTCTGTAAGCATAAAGATGTCTCTATTCAAAATGTTGTTTCCTTACGATTTGCTGTTCAGTGCCTGGCTAACTTACTAGAATTGCATACTTTTATTTAATTATACTCGTCCACAGTCAAACATGTTCTATGTCATTAAATCACCAGTGGGCAATGACAGGGGCACTGTCATCTTATTTTCACGTTATTTCTTCGTAATTGGAAATTAGTTGTTGCCACGACAGAGCTTCAATGACTTTCAGTTTCTTCGGAGGGGGAAGAAGAAATGTTTAGTAATTAAAACTTTGGTCTATATTTTACGTTTTGCAATTTTTTTTAACTTAGCTTTTTGAGTTAAAATAAAATGTTTGAGGTAGGACGTATTGCTTCTCTATACAGGCAGACACCACAAACGTCCCATTGATTGAGTCGTTGATGATTTGACGAAGAGACGGTACATGAAAATCGACATAATCAACATATTGTTAAAACTTGGTTCAATAAAAAATATATTACATTCTAAAGAAAGTTATTTTTTTTTTAAGGATGTTGCTCTCTCATTTATTTCTTTTATAAAATTATTATTTTTTATTTCTTTTTATAAAACTATTTTTTAAATTTATTAAAGTTTGCTAGTGAAATATAATTATATACATATATATTAGCAAATAGTTCTACATACATTTTATTCGTTTTTAACCTGCCATATTTATTATCTGTTGTCGGTTACAACTAAAATTGCTCAATAGAAAATTTGAGCTTTTTCTGTTGCTTAAGATTTCATTTTTAATTTCTCTATATATTATATCCAGTATATTAAACTAATTGTAATAAATTAAATATAAAATAAATTCTTACGTCTCAGTATACTTAAAATCATAACGCAATGTCCATAACAGATTAGTAGTATTCCCAACCTAATATCTTGAATAAATCAATATTAAATATGTCCTATCTAATTTTTGGGATAATATAAATGAAAACACAGTAATTAGGTTTCCAAAACAGCGATCCAATAACGCAATTATAATTAATGAGATTGTTTGGAAATTTAACATTTTATCTTTAAATAATCACTCATTTTAGTGGTGACATCTATGATTATGCATTCAAACTAAAGATTTTTTAAAAAAATAACCTTTAAAGAAATGGTAAGAAATATACATTAATGCTTTAAAAGTTCTAGATTACAGTATATGTTTTTAATAACAATTTAGTGATTTTTTTTAAATAATTGAGTATAAATGTCAGATAACTGCAATATCATATATTATATAAGGCACAAGAAAGAAGTCCACAGCTAGAGAATATGTAGATGAAACAGTAAAATATGTAGGAAAGAATTTTGTTTTAATTTAAATGTAATAACATATTTGAGACTTGTACAGTATTTTCATGAACGGGGAAAGATAGGTGATACGAAGAGTGCCAAATTCAAAATTAGTTTTGTCAAATCTAAAACGAATATGTTTCACGAAAAGTAATTTCCTAATGGATATATACTGCTTCTAATTTTCTTAGTTGTATTTTGTGCATCTTTTGGTATTGTCCTTTCTCTGTAAGTTTCCTTCTCTAGCTGGAGAACTGCCATTTTGTATGTTTAATAGGCAACATACCTTCCAACAACAACAGATCTCAATTCAAAGTTTTGCAAAATACAATAACTTCTACGTTACGAATTCTGCCGCTAGATGTAAGTCATATCAGATGCAAGATAGTTCTGTGATAGTGACATTTCTTGTTTGCAGATGCAATTCCAGGAGTTGATTTCAATTTCAATGCATAATTTAATATCCGTCTCTTGATCGAGTTTCCACTGTTGCGTGACAATCTCGAAGAAACTTCCTTCCACTTCTCTGCTTTCGTTGACTCTGTCTCCTCTTTCTCACAACAAAACTGACTGATCGTATCTTTCGATAAAAGACCACTCCAGTCAAAATAGGTGTCTGCTTTCCTATTCAAAATTTAGTTTTGTATTGATAAATGTAGATGCTAAAGCATGAATATAAGCATGCATTCAGGCAGTTGTATTTCTCTGTTAAGAAAAATTTACTTCCTCGGAAGTCTGATTCGCCAATTGATGTAAAACAATAACGAATCACATACACTTCAGTACACTTCAAATGGGAAAAGACCATTCGTGTAAATACACGAGAAAGTAAGGCAGCTATTTCATCCTATTCGTCGAATTCCCGCTATAAAGAGAGCTGAATTATGGATAAATATTCGCGACGTGGCTTCTTTTCTACATTTTATTTTTCTTTTTACTTAATTTCTCTATCTGACAGATATTTTGGTTAGAATCTAGATAATAAACCCATTTCACATCTACTGTGCTACTCTGCCCAGTTGGTTCAACGGTTATTGAATTGAATTTATTTTGAGACCTTTAGGCCACTATGGCTCAGGCCGTATGGATGATGATGGGAGGATTTGGTGGAATGAAGAAAGTGGGAGGAAACGGGAGCACCCCGAGAAAACACACGCACACTGTGTTTGTGCACCACAAACCACCACAGGCATGAGCAGGGATCGATCCGACGACCCCTAGCACCAGAAGTAAGCGCTCTACCAACTGAGCCACCGTGGCCCTTCAACGGTTATTGTCCAACAATTTCCGTTCAGATTCATCACATGACTCATGTGATGGTACCTAAAGCAAATCTTGGACGCTACCCTCTTCACACTTGACTAAAAAGAGTGCTCAGACTGATGGACTTCACTTGTCTAATATCTGTTTATGTAGCCAACTGAGAATATATTGTTTTATTTAATTTGCCCAGCTAAAGTGGTTTAGTACCAAACAATCTTTATATCGTTTGACACCGGAAAGACAACGGTTGTGTAAACACTATTTACGCCAACTAATCTCCAATACAGCGTTCCGTCATTTTCCAAAATTACAATAACAAATTAGGGGAAAACCATCTTCAATTAAAACCCTTAGTTTCTGAAAAATGGAAGAACAAAGTTGTTATTTAAGAAATTGTAAAATTTATGAATACAAGGGTTTTTATTTCGGAGTATATTTTTCTTGTCGAAAATTACATGCAGGAAAGTAGATGGCAGAAGAAACTGTCTCCACGTTATGTCCTTACTTGTCTAGTAGGATTGAAAATTAATGTAGCAAATTTTTGGTCAGAACGAAGAACTTATTTAAAGTTACAGCAAGTGCCAATTTTCCAGTGCCAAATCACTTTTCTGATGTAACAATTTTCACCAAACAGAATTATATACAACGTTTTCAAATTGATAAAGTTATTACCTTGATGAACAAACTAATTGTTGAATAATTATGAATAAATGCTATGACCGAATTAACAAAACAGTATTAATTTTGTTACTTACTTGAAGTAAATGAATATTGCTATGGCCAGAGTGAGAGCTACTAATGAAACACAATATCCACAGTAGTAAAAGGTCCACGTCCAATCTGGTGGTAGTTTCGGAGGTAAAACCACTTTGCATTCCGTGTAGTTTGAATAGCCATCCCATGTGCCATTGCTATGGCAATAACGCGTTGCGTTATCTGGAAAGAAAAGGTTAATTATTATTTATTAATATAGGAAGAACAGTATCTAATAACACTATTATTACTATCTAGAAAATGAAAATACCAAGAAGTAGTTTATATTCAGCCTATTTTGACAAAACCAACAAATATTGTACATTGGCGCACGTATAATTTAAACTATATGGAATTCAAAAGCATATAGTGACCTTAATATGACTCATCTCTTCATCTTCCAGGGCGACTAAGTTCCAATTACAAGCGACATCAAGGTAAAGGAAGGTGGGAGGGCAGAATAGTGTAGGAAGGAAGTCAGCCAAAGTTTAGTTTGAAAGTACCATCCCAGTATTAATCTGGTGTGACTGAGAAAAGGTTCTACAAATACTTCAGTCAAAATGGCTGGCCACTGATCGCAAACCCATGACCTTTTAATTTCAAATACAATGTTATGATCATTAATATATAGGTTTCCCCATAAGTTATTCACCAGATAACTAACCAAAATAACTTTGTAGCGTTGGGGGGGGGGGACGTTCTAGAAGGAAATGTCATGCGATTACAATAATTTCAAATCGAGTCTTCAAAACTTTTTGGCCACTAGGCTGAGGTTGTTGCTTTGAATCCCACTAGGGACATGGATGTTTGTGGGTTTTACAAGCACTGCAAATCGTAAATCTCAGACTTACTCAATTGAATAATTTCGAAAAATGATGGCAATTTCGAAATGTGACGGCGCCTTATCAATACAAAATCACCATTAGTGCATTGGTTCTAATTAGGAAAAAGCATAATTATGGTTTAAGCATTTCTAGGTAATTATGTTTACCAAGCATTACTGGATAGACTTTGAGGTACTCAGCGAAAACGACTCCTGCATACTTTTCACTGAAATACCAATTCGACAATTTATTCTCTTTTTCCCTGTGCTATGCTGCAAATCGGCATAACTTGAAAGTTAATTCGGCTGCATACCTAGCAGGCAAAGTGGAAAAGATTTCATCATTTCAACGTAACTCTAAGATAAAAAGGAATTTTCAGGTAACTTGCATTCAATTGATTTCACTATAACATAACATATTTAAATGCACTTACAGTGTTCAGACGAATTTGGCCTAATATTGCTAGATACTGTATCAAGACAATTTATTACTTACTGTATCTTTGCGTATTTTAATGTTCATAAAATTAGGATCAACTTCTTTGACCTACTCATATTAATGTAGAGATTTACTCATACATAGTCTGAGTTGGTGATTTCTAAAGTATATTCGTATCTGGTTTATCATAGTAAAACCAAAATTATGCAACCCGAAGTCGAGTGTGTAAATATTCGGAAAATCACAAGAAAGAACATCTTGGCTTCGTATATTCACTTTGTTTTTTAGGTTCGCTGTAACAGACAGATGTTGAAGATTTGGCAATTTCTAAAATAAATCATGGTGCGAATTATAGCCTTAAACGGACAACTACTTAATCTGGAATGACGGAATAAGTCTTAATAAGTTTCTACTTTTCTGACCAGTAATTCTCATCTTTCACCTCCTTAATAAGTTGCACTTCCGTCAGCCTTTCATGAATAAACATTTATTCTTAACTCGCAGAAACAGTACTTGTAAAATTTTATAAAGTACATATGCAGAAGAACTTAAAGTTTATTTCAAATGTATCATTATTTGTAGCATAATAGTTCCTCTCACGAAGTAATATTGTAGTTAAAATCTTAAAAGGAAACATACTTAAAATAAAACAAGTAGTCATTTCCTCTCTAAAATAGAAGTAAAAAGAATAATTTAATTATTAAGTTTTCTTGCCATCTAGGGAGTGTACTTAAAGTCAATCTTATGAGTATGAAAATTCTGAAAGACACACTTTGTTCTGCACAGTGAAGTAACTTTAACTTGTAGATAAAATTGACTTATGGGTCTATCATTTCTCTCGTGAATAGAACTAAATATAAAATACTTCCATCTACATTTCACGTACTGAGATAAATTTTATGAAACTACTTTTTTCCTCAAGATACCCTTGCATTCCAACTTTGAAATGATTTTTTTTTTTTTTACTTAGAATCGAAGAAAGCATGTGAAAATGTTTCAAAGTTTCAAATTTCATTCATCAACCATAAAGATGAATAAAACTATTGTAAATATTCTTGAAGAGAGCAAAGTTTCGAGTAGTTTTCCATTTACATTTTGAAAAGAAATAGTAAAAATGAAAAATCAAAAGAGATAATACACTTTACATAAATATATAGATAATAATCTCCTATCTAGATGCGTTCAAACAGAGGATTGCAAGTTACCAAGTCTTATGCGGGCTTAAAAACTATCACAGCTTAGAAGGTAACTTTTATTTCAATAAGAAAAATTGGTAATTTCACGTTTCCATCCTAAAGTAAATCTCAAACAGAAGGTTTTAGTGAAAGCCGGTCATATGTTTCAGGGAGGATGTCCCTTGGTGATTACTTTTAGCCCTCAAATCCTTTTTGCTAATCAATCCATTTAGTATTAGATTTACACAATCCTGATCACATGACACATTTGCTTTCAGGGTTAACTTCTGTAATGCAATTAAATTAGTGTATTTTGATACAGAAATAATAAATTTAGTGCTTATCGAGTTGGTAATTGAAGGGTCATTTGAAATAAAGGGTTTCTAACGTACAGTGCACATCCAATAACAAATTTGTACGGAATTTGGATCCAGAATAGGGAGGCAAGCAGTTTCCATCCACGCTTAGCATAATATATGTACAAAGAAAAACAACAACAACAAACTTTAGAACAATGATTCTCAACTTAGCTTGCCGCAGCAAATATGATGAAACGACGTGAATTTTTAACTGTGACGCAAATTTTCTGAGACTGTTACTTCGCTGATAGACTAAATTAATTCAGTGTTACCCTATATTTATTTGAAAAAAGGAAGAAGGCAAGCTTTGCTCGCGGGAGATCAAGTCTCTAGCTGTTCGTCTCAGATCACATGATGGACCCGAGTGACATACGTTGAGAACCACTGCTTTAGAGTCTAAACTTAAGGCGAAACAAATTACATGGAAAAGACTCATCATGGATATTGGTATCAGAAACAGAACTGAAATTAGGTTAATTCTGATGATCCGGTAATCCGGCGTGACGCCAACTTAAGAGATCCGATTGCTCCGGTTCGAAACCTGATCCGATTGACCCGGTTCTTATCAGAGTGATGTGAGTGACCCTGATCCGGACCCAAATGACCAGACTAACGTTATAATCCGGCAACCCGATGTTTCAACACTCACTAACGCCTCAAACGACAGGATTACCTCCGTCGTTGGTTATTTGTCCCCGAGTGTCCCGATTTTCTCTATTAAGAGTTGAAGCATAGACAATATTGTATTATTTAACATTTTTAATTGTATAGGCATCAAACTACACTTATTAAGCCCATTTCAATGAGACATACAAATATGATTTCTTTTTCAAGTTCTGTACTTCCTGAGTCAACACATGATGGTAGAGCAAATTGTTTAAAGCTAGTTCCTCTTCAGTCCTTAAACACCAAAAAAAAATGAGTACAAGATGGCGCCGTATGTTGAGTTTTCGGGAAACACTTTTAGTTTTGAATATTACTTTCCCCTGCATGTTTTTATCTTACAGTTACGTCGAGAAAAAAACCACAATCGTTTACAGTGTTTATTATAAGTTCATAATGCACAAGAAAGACATTTCGGGTAAGTTAATTATTAAAAGTTATAGTTTCTATTCAAAATTAATTCTATATCTCTCCAAGAAACTTGGGTAAAACATGATTTTTTCTGCTCAATTGACATAAAAATTTTTGTTTAAATATTTAATAAGAACTACAGAATAAGTCCAGGATGGCCCTAAGAACCAATCTTGTATCTTAAATTGTATTTTTCCCGTGACAGTACCCACGGACCGCCTTTAGTGATACCCTCCAACCCCAGGTACAGAACCTGTCCCGATTTTCTTGAATAGAAAGGTGGCAACCCTGGTTGAGGGTCGTGCCTCCAATATCTCCTCACTGCAGACTGTTTTAGTCATTCGTATTCAGAGTCGTAGTATATTGAAGATAGTTTTATGCTCCTTATCCTGGCATTTGCCTGGTGTTACTGAGGAAAAACTCTGGAAAAACCTAAGTCAGGATGGTCGGCCGCTGAGATCGAACCCAGGACCTCTCGAAGTTACGCCAACGCTCTACCATTTGCTGTCCGAAATTACATTGCTGCCGTGTGTTGATGTTAATTTGTTATCTATGTATATGGCATTTCGAGAGACCACATGGACGTTTATTGGTAGCAGCAGATAGTAATGAAAATTGAATACTTGTGCATACTTCAAACAAAATGTACATTGATAGAGCATTGATTGGGAACATCACACGAATGTACTTAAAATTGGCATAATCGTACATGCGATGTACGTTCATATTGTGTTTAACATAAACATCCGGTTTGTTAACGACCATTGGATGCAGTGCCAGAACTAGAAATATTCCAATGAGGGCAAAGTTAAATTTTACTGCCCTTTCCACCGTAATTTTCCCTCCCTTTCCATAGTTTTACCCAAACAACACGACCAGCCAACGCGACGGCCACAACATTGTCTCGCATCACGCACTGTACTTTTGTTATAATCTATGGAGCCGTTCGTGGCATCGCTATTACTAACTCCAGTAAGGCAGTAGACCTGCCGATCTGACTTAAATCGCGGTTTTGAATTTTAAAGATGAAGGTAGCTTGTATGGAATAACATAAACAAATGTCTTAGCGCGCCGATATCGAAATACTGAACATGTTTAAGTCAATTTCAATTTAATATGCGATTTTACTTGCTTTTTAGGAAGCGTTAATATTTTTTTAGCTGTTTTCCACCCCTTAAACGTGCCGCCCGGGGCGCTTGCCCCTTTTGCTCCCCTAAGTCCGGCACTGACTAGACTTCCGTAATGTCCTTGTTTTCCAGTTCAAAATTTGCCATTATTTGCGACACAATGATGTCTTATTCAAAATTTCATTCCACTCGTCAGAAAGAACCTCTGTATAACACACAATACAAGTATATTGCGCAAATTATAAAATCAATATTGAAGTAACCGAGAGAGCTTTAGAAATTTTGTACAATACGCTACTAAGCAAAGACAGAGAAGGTTAAACCGAGATCTTTTTTTCTAATGCATACACGCCACGTGCCACGTGAAATTGGCATCCGCCATGTTGGCCGACATATTGAAAAAAAAACACGTAAACGAAAGTGAAAAGATTAACACCCAGCCTTTTCTGATTCTGTACACCAAATACATAACATCAAGTCTACGCAGAAAATCTGACTTGGCTTACCACCTTACTACTAACCATTAATAGCTTAAAAAAAAGGAGTTATCTGCTTTTGCACAGCGTGAACTAAGGAAATATCCTACAGCGAATTTTAACAAACACAAAACAAAAGCATGAAAAACTTATCTCCAATGAACCATATAATACTTTAATTAAGTGCGCAGGTCGTCGATAGATGGCAGTTAAAACAACATTCAGAAAACTGTTCACCACTCTACTCAAAGGAAGCAAAGAACTAAAAATTCATTATTTTTGAAAGTATTCTAATTACATTAGTTATCAGAAGTTTCAGGTAGCCTCGTGCTTTTCAACGTTAACGTCAACTTTGATTAGGATGTAGTATCGTCTAAGTATATTAGATCTGCTTCCAGCTAAGATGAATCGTATACCCGTCTCATTGTTGGAAAAGTTCTAGAACAGGGCTTGGATGAACGGTTATAAACATTTATAATTTTAAATGACATGAATTTATGATACAACTCCAACACTTTTTGTTTGTATTCGCCATCTTTGTTTACATTTTACCGCCAACGTAGTCAAAATCGCCACTATAGCTATCGCTATAATACATGAATTGCACGTAATTACATTGAAGAAACAAATGATTGATAATCAATTGTTTATATTATGTTTAGGTAGTTATGTATAGCATTTTGACACATTGTTTATGAATGTAATCAAAGTTGCAATCTGTTTTGTCTGCTACTTTTGACATGTTGTCGTACTCAGTTTCCGCTACTGCATCGAGATGTCATAAAGAACGTTCCGATGTTTTTCTGTTAAAAAGTGTTATGTGGTAGCAACTTTAATAATTGGATCTATACTTTAATGTGTTTTAATTAAGATTACGTAGGTTTGTTATGTGTAAGTTGTAATCATGAGCGAATTTAAAGGGGGGATTGGGCGGGCTTTGCTCCCCCAAATTCATTTCAGAATTACTTAAGATTACCTCGGAATAGCTTCCACTCTTAAAGCAATTATTCCTAAATCCGCAAATTTGCCACGGAGAATAATGTATTTGAAGCTGTAATATTGAATTGATTTAAGTTGTATAAGATGTTAGTTCTTTGCACTCATCTGCTGTAATTTAACTTAATTGTAGTGTTACAGCTGCAATACATTATTCTCCGTTGCAAATAGTTAGAAAAAAGAGCACTTTCTTAACTTGGACTTTTGAAGGTGGATGGGAGCCAGCGTTCTAGAACCTTGTCATCTAGCCTCAAGTTTGTATATCCTAGAACAGATCAAGAAGACATATAAAATGAAAAAAGATATGGAAGAAAACAGAAAGACAGCAGAATGTCCAAAAAGAAAAAGCCAGGAAGAGAAGTCAAGCAAAAGAAGAAAGATGAATAAAGGCAGGAAGGAAAGGAGAAAAATAGAAAGAAATGAAGAAGATAAAGGAAGAGAAAAAAGAAGAAGAAGACAAAGAAATCAAGAGGACAAAGAAGAAATCAAGAAAAGAAAGGAGAGAATGATGGTAGGAAGGGAATAAAGAAAGAACCTAAATACATTTAAATGAAGATGTTGGATCTCCATTCGTTTGGGGGTATCCACAACTATTTCGTATTCCACGAACTACTTTCTTCCTCACATGAATTAATATCCCGCTCACAGTTGCCAATACGGATACTATGAGGAAGAAATAAGTAAAATCTCATATGAGTGAAGGAAACATATGACAATCCTGTAGCCACAACATATAATGACAGTGACTAAAATCCTGTATACATTCGTTAAATTTATCTACAAAATTGTGTAGTTGGTAACACTGACAAAATATTTTATTTAGCTTTCGTAAATAAGTTAATTAGATCTTTTGTTAGGAACTTGCGTATCTTAAGTTCTTTATTATCATGACTAATAGGATTACAAATTAAAAAGCTCAGGTTAATGCTACACAAGGGCTTTTCAAATTCATAAAACATCTTCGATGTTATTATTGCTACAATCTTCAGTCTTCTTAGAGGTTCAGTTTAATATTATTTCCAGGATAACAAGTTAGACAATTCTTCAGAGATTTCCCCCTCCAGATATCTTTTACGTCTGAATATTAAACAAATGCCAACCTTATTCACACACAGCGAAAACACATTGAAAAGTGTTGAAATTACACAGGCATGCTTTTGCTGTGTAGAGCTACTGTTTTCTGTTGTCCTGGAGGATTATTTAAACAGAAGTATTCGAGAAGAGAACGCAAAATGAGCATTCAAAACTTAACTCACCGATAAGAGAATCAGGAAAGCGTTAATTTAGACATACAAATACAACAGAGGATTGCATTGACTTCTAAATTAAATCCTTCTGTAATAAACTTGATTACAACATGATAAAGAAGTAGCCCTGGCTCAGGCGTTAGCGTGTCGGACTAGGAATCGGGCTGCCCGGGTTCAATCCCAGGTTATAATCTTGCCTTATGGTACTTTTGTACTATATACATTCAGATTTTTACGCATACGCAAAACCTAAACGGAAGCAGACAGAGAGAAACTGATTTCAGATTTGGTGTTTCAGAAACATATACCATATGCATTTCGTATTTGGATACCATATGCATTTCTGTGAAATTGGATGGCTACACTGATTTTGAATACATGTTTTTTTTTTTTTCGTTTTGCATTTTCCCTGATGGATCCATTGTAGTATTGTTAAAATGTATACAGAAAAATTGGGCAGAGGTCATTAAAACCTACTTTTACTACAGCTGCTATCATAGGCGGATTTATGGGGGCACATGGGGGGGCATTGCTCCCCCAGTCATTTCAGAATGACCATAAACGTTTCATTCTAAACGTTAGCTTTTAAAGTAATTGCCCCCCGTCTCTTCCAGGGTCTCTCACCAAAATTCGTCCCTGGCTGCTAAAGATTAAGCTCCTTGTGGTATGGACAGCTCCAAATGACAGATACAAGAAAGGTAGCGTTGTTCGTTCTTAATTATTTTACTAAAGAAATCTTATTTGGTAGTCTGTTTGGTATCTAACTTCACTTATATGTACTTAAACCTAAACAAATTAGCGCTGTGATTCTACCAATCAATATGAGTGATTTCCGTCTCTTGATAGCATCTCAGACACAAAAACATTCATTTTTTTAATATAAATTTGGTTAGCATCCCTGACAATTGGTTCTTAAGGATGGAACACCGACAGTATGTTTCTACTGTGTCGCATAATAGAAAAACAGCGGAGCGGATAATCATGTACTGAATGAAGTCCGTAGCATTAAGCTAGAATGCAGTCTCTAAATAAGGAAATATTATAGAAATAACTAGAATTTGCCAGGTTTAGAGTCACTAGATTTAAATCAGGGATGATGACTCAAAATCTGAAATAAGGGTTTTTCCTATAACTGGCTTCATTGAGTAGCTAACGAGAAATTTAGAAACAAAAAACATGGACAAAACTAACCAAATTGAAATGACCTGCCAACTGTAGAATTACCTACATTGAATGTGTTCAGATTAAATCGCGGTTGTTTAATCAAAAGTTGTAATCAGTTTATTTCTATTCGTTTTGGTTGAGGTTCTTAAGGTGAATTCTTGGAGAATGGAGAGAGCTAACTGAAAATGAAAAGAGCCTGCCAGTTTCGGGATTACCCAATTAAAAACGGCCTGGTAAATCGAAATCACTGAGTCCAAATGTGAATTCTATTTCTCGTTGCCTGGTTTATGTGCGGTGCTAGGTGCATTTCAGACAGGCAACGAGCACCGAAGCAGACCAATTTATTTTAAATTTTAAAAGAGGAACAAAATCATTTTGAGGGTGAAAGGATGGTATTGGTACTAAGCATTTATGACAATTGGTAAAGAAAAAATATAGAAGTCGTATTAAACTACGATTTTATCTGCGAAATTGTATCAGTAAAAATATGATGTGGGAACATACGGAGTTTCTACTCAGAAAATAAAAAATAGTATTTTGTATAGATCCATCAAGAAAATGAAGAAAATGGGAATGATTTTAATATTTTGTACGGATTATTTAGTTATATGGGTTTAAACAATATAGACGGACTATGAAAACAAAATCGATATCTTGAACAAGTTTATAATCTCGTCACGAATGACTTTAGCGACGCATTGCTCGAAAATAGTGATAATCTCATTGGACAGTGTCTTTCCATGATGTCCATTAAGAAGAACGCGTTGTGCGTGAACAAGGTATTTCAGGAACGTTGGATATCGATATAGTTCACACTAGATTAAAAACTACCGAAAAAAGCGCCTCGTGTCATGTAACAAATTTTGCAAAATCTTTGCCAGAATCTGCAGGTTTCTGTTCCCAGTTTATTCACTAGATGGCCTCTTTCATTAACCTGGCAGACTCTTGTGGTTCGTTCTTCACTTTGGTACATTTCCATTTCGTCACTGCAAGCATATCTGTTTCACAAGCTGTCGAAAAGGAAAGAAAATGTCAGTCATAAAAAACTAAATTAATAAATCATTCCACAGAAACAAGTTAAAGCTGCGATTCTAGTAATTTTTATAAAACTAGCTGGCAACACTGACAACCGCAGTGCTTAGGTTCGCTAAAATCCGCAGTACTTGTGGCAAATATTCTTTAAGCCAAGTTTGGTACAGCTAAATCTAGCTAAATGGAAGCAATTTGAGGAATTGATTATTTTTAAAATGTGTGCTGGCAACACTGAGCTACTAGACCTATCAAGACTCTTTCGGTGACTCTGAGCAAGTCTTGCAAAGACATTTCGAATGACACTTGATGCCTGTCTCTAAACCTTATGTTTCATAGGATATATTTTGGCATGGGCTGGAAACACTGACAACGGAGTTGCTGGGGAACGGGATCCTCCGCAGTCTGTTCCTATCGTGTCCAACAATGTTTATGCTAAGTTTGATGCTGCTGTGACTAAAACAATGAAAGGAATTTGAAAGAAAAGATAATGTTATTGAAAATAGGCTGGCAACACTGGTAAGTTGGTTACTTGGCAACGTAATCCCTCTCAGTGCCTTTGTATTGTGTCGAATAACGTTCATGCCAAGGTCTAACTGAATAGGAGTAACTTGAATAATTGTTTTTTTAGAAAATGGGCTGGTAACACTAAACCACTCAGGACGGTTGCAGAGGCCCTGAACTAGTTTAGTCAAGATCTGTCCAACGACATCTCAAGCATCTCTGTACACCTTGTAACTCTTGAGAATTAATTTTTGGACACGGACGGATCTTTAACTACAGCATTGCTATCAACACAACACTTCCATGTTGATTCCGGTGTTAATTCAAAACAATAAAGTGTTGTTTGTTGTTGATTTAACATAATGGGTGTATCAAACAAGCACAATCACTACGTAGAAAAATAACACTGTGTTAAATATGATGGTGTTGAATTAACACAGGAAATGTAGTGGTCAAAACTATGTTGAATTTACACCTGCAATAACCATTAGCACGTATAACATCATAGTATGAACTTAGGGTAAACCAAAGACAACATATTGATAACATTAGTGTGAAATTGTTAAACGGTGAAAGCTATGCATACGAAATAGAGCTGGGAGTTTATGGACCACAAGGTAAAAATGGAGATCGCTTAATCCATTTCGTTTTACCCAAATCGGTCGAGGCGCGAGTCTGCGTTAAAGACGGACAGGCAAAGTGAAATTAAAGATGGAGCAGAAGATTTGGGAGATACTACTTTAAAACACAACCATCATGCAACATTCCTTAATACTTAGACCACAAACTTTCCGAATGAACCTCGTATATAAAATTATCCTGTTTCATAAAATCTTTTTCCGTCCTTCTTTTCTCTTCTTTCGTGTTGATGTGCATTTCAAAAGCATCTTCTTACTCTTTAACACCTCTTAACGGGCAGAAGAGAGAGAGAGAGAGAGAGAGGCCTGGATGATCCTCGCAAGGGTATCAATTATACTTTTACGCTCAGTTCGCTCTTACTAGGGGAAAGACACATCTAGAAGACATCCCTAGTTGTTATCGATTTTACGAGCTGTCAGAGAAGTAGCGGCAATTTACTTTCTTAAAATATCCTCTTCTCTTCTTTTTTCATTCTTCGTTTCCATAATGACTTTAAAGCTAATGTCCTACAGCTTCCTAGCTGCTATCTTCTATCCTACTGGGTTCCAAAATGTATAGTATTAAACCACGCCTAGGGAGTTAAATTACTTTTGTATTATTTAGAAAATAAAAAGTTTCCATTTATGATTAAATTACGTTAAATTAGAAGGTTAATAGGGATAAGAGAACTTGATATGTACTATTGCAGTTACTAGTTAACTCTTTGGGAACGCGTCAAGCTATACGAGGCCTTTAGAACAAGGGTGTTCTAAGAGACATTTTCAAAGACAGAATGTTTCGAGTCTATTTTTAAATAAAACAAAAAAATCTTCGTACAAAGTGTGAAAAGCTAATATTTGTTCTGTTAATATCAAAATAGACTGAAAAACTTTATTTTTTTCTTAAAATATGTTACTTAGATATCTGATTCTAGATCTAATGGCCTTGAGTGTTACGACCGAAATAAACCCTTAATACCTAACAGAATTACCTGACATTTCTTAAATTACTGTAATTTACATCTCTCAAGAGACACATCAGGACAA
>JAGDQP010044313.1:679-15943 GCA_022664845.1 Lepisma saccharinum
ATTATGGCAACCAGGAAAGATGGATCAAAATTGGTATTGTGGGACTCTGTGTGGAAGGAAACTGGGGCATCCGGTTTGTTGATAGTACAGAAGTGACGATGGTTATTAATACGAATGTTAAGATCATAACCTGTTTACCCCACATAAAAGGCATCACAGAACTTGCAGGTTAGGATGTATATAACAGGGGTGTGGCATGTACCCTTGGGATTGCGGGTGTACCGACCATTAGGAGTAATGATAGTGATTGTGGGAGAAGTGATGAAAATGGAGCAGACCTTACATCTGGGTCTCTGGCATGTCTGGGCGCCGGTTTGGGGTGGTGGCAAGGAGGGATTCGGACAGACCAAGATGTTTCTAGGATTAGGTGGATGTAGAAAAGCTAATGTAGGTGTGGTGGGGAATATTGATCTTGTGTCTGGGTCAGATTGGAGAATGTGAAAATTAGAGTGTAGGATTTGATTGACCTTGGTTAGTTTAGGATGGAAATGGGTGATTAGAGCCGGTGGGTTGGATTTTTGAGTGGGTTGAATATGTGAGGATGCACGGCGGGTGTTCGGTTGCAAGGTTAGAAGGGTAGCCTCGGTTGACTAGAGTCTCCTGGAGGCGTTGGTTGTAAGTTTCAGCAGCAGAGGTGGTGGAATTCAGGCGTTGTCCTCTGAGGGCAAGGGAGAAAGGAATCGCTTTCTTGGTGTGGTAAGGATGTCAACTTGAGTAGTGTAAATACTGCATATGGTTGGTGGGTTTTGGACGGAAGTGGTCAGGGTGTTGATTTTTAAAGTGATGTCCTCGTCAAGGAATGTGACTCTTTTGTCGGAAATAGATCAAGTGAACTGGTCAACACGGAATTGGTTTAGTTGTTCTAGGAATGTCTTGAGACTGGTTTCACCATGAGTCCATAGCATCATTATATCGTCCAAGAATCTTACCCAGAGTAGGGAGGTCAATGGTTGAGTTTGCAGGAAGTTATGTTCGAGCTTGCCCATAAACAGATTAGCATAAGAAGCTGCCATTCTCGTACCCATGGCTGTGCCTCGGATCTGAAGGTAGTGTTTGTCGTCAAAGGTGAAGTTGTTACATATGAGAACTAGGTTGGCCAGGTTAAGAAGGAAAGCTGTGGTTGGGCTATGAGGTTTGGGTCTCTGGTTAAAGAAGAATTCCATAGCTGCTAGGCCATGGGCATAAGGAATGTTTGTATATGTGCAAAGCAGTATGTCAGAAGGAGGAGGCGGTAATTTACGGATGATTTCTAATAGGTGGTAGCTGTCGCGTATGTAGGCAGGCAGCGCTTGAACATGTGGTTGAAGGAAGGAGTCAGCGAGAGCGGAAATGCGTTCAGTAGGGAAATTATAGCTGGCTACAATGGGTCTGCCTGAGTTACCTGGTTTGTGGATCTTCGGTAAAAGGTTGGGGTACGTGGACTGTCCAGGATTAGGTACTTTGTGGACATTTCGGATATGCCCTATATATATGTTTATTAGTAAGATAAAATATGGTAGGAAATGGTACTTAGGTGTATATAAACTACACAAACACAAAGATGCGACAACGTTTAACGCCGAAAGTGTGTTCACGTAATAGGAGAGGAGATGGTCAGAGAGGGATCTAGCACACTTTTATTGTGTTTGTGAAGTTCCTTCGGCAGTTCTTACGAAAACCAAGGAAGTTTTCGTGAGTTCGTAATTTAAAGTGTTACTCAGATGATGGAAGAAAAAGCAGTCTTAGTCTTTTAGGTATAATAAATCGTATTAACCAAATGAACCATTGTTTCTTGGTTTAGAACTTATTTGAGAGGTTTTAGGCATTTTATTTGAGCAATTGACTGTTTACTGTGTGGTTATTATGTTTATTTAACTTTTAATTTAACGACGAAATTTTGTTTAGCATCTCTAGTTATGTGAATTGATACATGATAGAGGCACTTAGTTATTATTTGTTTTTGCAAATGTTCGTAGATTACTATAAAGTTTCATTACAGTGGAGTTTGTAATAATAGTACTTGAGCAATGTACATTGTTTTCAGAATTCCGCCCGTGCGAAGGCGTTAAGAGCAAAGTTTGAAAAGTGGGAATCCACTGTAGAAAAGGAGAACAAGTTGAATTTGATTAACCAAGAAGAATTTGGAACGAGCATAGACACAGCCAAAAATCTAAAAGCCAGGTTCGAGATGATGCGAGAGGAAACCCAGCTTCCAAAGGAGAAACCACGTCCAAAAGTCAACAGATTCGTGGTAAGTGTTTTTACCCAGTGATTTTTTTTTGTATGCATGTTACAGTTGTTTTGTTTTCCCTTTTCTAGTGATTTGACATTATTTCGTTAAATAGGGCACCGCATTGTAGTGAACAAATAACGTATTTCCAGTTACTAGTAAGACTTGTTCCCGTATAGACACAGACGTTTGGATCAAAATTAAACAGAATTAGTTGTCATTCAAAATAATGATAATTTTTAGACTTGTTAACGTTAGGATGCATGCTTATGCTGGAAAAAGTAGTTTTGTTGCTGAACAGATGACGTAAAAATGCTATTGAGATCGAAATCTGACACATAGTTCTACCGTTGATGGTTAAGTGACGGAAGATTTTAAATTAATAAGTAATGGTTGACGTTTACATTGATAGGCTATCGTAAATAGTCGCAGTTTGTTTGTAATGATCTGTAATGGCATTCACTGAAGTTAAGAGAATATAAAATTGAAATTAATTAGTTTCAAGAAATTGTAAAATCTAAACATCCTAGTCAGTTTTAGCGTTCTTCCTACTCCGATTTCCAGGGAGCGAATCTCATATCGAGGCAACGAATCAACAATGCCTTTTCGTTTGGTATTAAAAGAGAGAAAGATCTTTAACACGCTAATAACAGTCTTGTCTTTAGTCTTATAACAGTTAAGAGCCAATTTAGAGGCAGCATCGTATTAAAATTGTAATCGCCAGAGGGGGAATTTGTGGTTTGCAGAACTTGACAGAAATTTTCAGGACGTGAAATTGTTGTTGGTAGTCTGTATTATTTTTATTTGTGTGTGCGTAATTTTCATGAGACTTTCAGACGAGAATCCCGTAATGCAAGTATTATTTTAACAGCATTGAAGGAATAATAAAAGAATGCTTAGATAAACATGCTCTCGAAAGTAACAAAATAGATGAGCGATCTTTCCCAGTAGAAAGAACTTTATCATAGAGACAGACGCATATCCAACGAATAATGAGGTGCAGATCAAGCAGTATGTTATAAAGAATGGGAAGGAGATAAGTATGAAGTGCTTTCAGAACCCTGACAGCATATAGAATAAATTATTCCATTACGATAGTCCTTCATTGGCACGAACGATTTGAAATCAAAGTGCTATGCCATACATAGGATATCGTCAGGGCTCACGTTGAAACCACGACATTTTGAGTTTTGTGAGTCGAGTCTCTCAGCGGTTTTGAACCTTGGTGCCAGTCATCTCCGCCAAGGCACTGTTGAGATTTATTTTTCTCTTTTCATGGAATTGTTTTGGTTTTTATGTAATCCATTATTGGCTCTTGTTGTTTCACTAATTTAAAGAGGAAAAGATCTGTTTAGATTTATTTTTTGTAAAAATAAACATTTGAAATAGATAATTTAGATATAAAATTTGGTCATACATAAATTTCTTACATGCTTACATCTTGTATGGAATGTAATGAAATGCGTACTGTGCAGATCTAGTGTTACATGTTATTACATGCATGTACTTTAAAATTGAGTTCTACAGCCTGTGAATAGTTCTGTAGTATTCATGTTGTGTATGTGAGGAACTGTAAACAATTGCATGGTATGTGATGTAGTTACTCAGTTTTTAAATTTAACAATGTGTTACTCATCTGAATGAGTTGACCAGTTTTCAGGTGTTTTATAACATAAGTATTTTTTTTTTTGCGTTTGTTAGGGGGGGGGGAAATGCGGGGGAAAAAAGGAACGCGAGAAATGCATCTAGATTTTCATCCGTAAATAGAAGTTCGAATTTATGTATTTTGTCTTCTTTAACGTTGGAACTCGATTTAATCTGCATCCTTATACACGTTGAGAAGAGTCCGACAAACTTATGTCGGGACAATCATAAATGAAAGATAGGCTATAAGGCATCGCTGGTAAAGATTTCTTAAAAAGCAAGTTGCTGGGAAGGGTCATATTCCAATATTCTACCGTTTTATTTATTCCATGTCGTTCTTATCCTTGTTGATATAAAAAGTACTTGAAAGCTAGGAACTGTAAATCAAATTATGGGGTTTTTGTTTTCAAATAGAAATGTGTAGTTTCCTTAGTTTTACACCTTGTACATTTTCCTATTTCACAATTTGCTTCATTGAATTGAATGTTCTGAATTTCTGAAGTTGATGTAGTTTCGGTTTAGCTTTCTTGTGTTCACACAAATAACACCTTCTCTTCTTGGCAGGTTCTTCTTGTTTTTGGTCTTCTTATACTACTAAACATGAATGTGTGTCTTGCTCTGACATACTTCCTTCTATAAAGTTCAAAACTGGTTTCTACAAGCCTCTCCTTGGTCGTCTTCTCAACTGCTGCCCTAACAGCGACTCATCGGAGTCAGTAAAGAACAATCTCTTGTTTTCTCCTTCCTCGTATTCCAGTATGGGTTTAGTGTTAGACAAACTACATAGCAGTCACACATCATACATCTTGTAAGTTCATGGAAAAAGCTACTCTTCACCTTTTCTTTCCCCTTTTGCACGAATCCGTGTGAACAGCTCCATCACATTCAACCCTACTTTAGTTTCTTGTAATATAGAATCCTTTCTGGTTTTCTTGATTCTTCAACTGGATGTCACTTCAGTGGTGCATGTTGAAGAATTTCTTGGCTTTGGTGGAAATGGATTTGCTTGGCTGAAATGAGTCATTCTTTCTAACAATGCTTGCTAAAGTGAGTTCATTCTTCAGTTCTTTTATTAAATTCAAGTCTGTAATAAGATTCTCATAAGTGGTATTTTTGTGTGAAAAAATGATCTTTGAAAGATTTTATGGCTTTGGTATTTCCATTGTTTCCTATATATGGAGGGCTTTTAATTTTTCAAAAAACATTCAAACCAAACTGTGAATGCTTGTTTACATTCGTGACACGTAGTATTTCGTACTGGCGACAGCATGAATTGCCGAGAAATTCTTTTTACTCCCGTTAAACTTTAAGAACGTAAGCAATTATCAAATTACAGTGGAGGGATGCCAGAAAGCTCTTAAGAAAGTG
This sequence comes from Lepisma saccharinum, assembly GCA_022664845.1. NCBI lineage: Eukaryota > Metazoa > Arthropoda > Insecta > Zygentoma > Lepismatidae > Lepisma > Lepisma saccharinum. The sequence continues at coordinate 5,901 of JAGDQP010044313.1, forward strand.
GCATTCATGTGACCAGCTGTACGGAACAATTCTAGAAGTGCTGTAATGTCAGTGTCAGCACTTTGGATATCTCGGACACCTTTTTCTTGATCGATAAATCCTTTGCGCCTCCTAGTTGTCCTAACAGCATCGTTTAAAACTTCTTGCTAAGAAGAATTCGAAACTGTTTTGAAAGCTAAATATTCATTGGAGAGAAACCTACCTACTATGTGACGCTGTAACCCTTATTAGTCTTCGCCCCCATTCGTCTCTATTCATTGCTTCCCTTCCAACTAATTATTAAGCATCCTGACTCATCCAATCTTATTCTTCGTTTTCTTTCTTGTTTTATAAAATTTACCGTCGCCCCAAGTCCGTCTTTGAAATTTTATGTTTCTCCACTCTTCGTACGTGGCCTGTGCATCGTAATCGTAGCCTTCGGATTTTCATCTGTTTCACCACGTGTAGATGTTTAGAACTCGTACACCTCATCTTCCTATCTCCATTGTTTTGTGTTGGTCAGTATGATTTTTCTTTTGAAAGCTTCCAGCATTTTTTACTTGTTTTGGTTTTCGCTCGTTGTTTACTTGTTTATTTTGGGTCCTTTGATAGGAATCTTAAATTCCCGCTTTGTTCGTCTGTCTGTCAGCAACTTTCAAGTCGAACTACTATGGAAACGAAGGTGGTAGAATTTTCGTTGTAAGGGTCTCTGCGAGAGGAGGTCAGAGCTGCATAGATCATGTCTTTCCGCCCGTCCACAATTCCATTTGAGGAACTACAAGGGCTATAAAGGAGGGTGCCAGGGAACCCTCGGAAGAGTAGTAATTGTTAGTAGAATCGCAGCGCTCACTTGTACGTCGATGTCGACGGAACGATCGAAACAGTTTTATCTACCTCATCTTCGTCGTCAGCTGTACTCTTGTTACCTTCGTTGACTATACTAATGAGAGTGACCTTGTGAACATCACCGCTAGTAGGCCTGAGCCAAAGTTTTGTTTAAAGGCAAATTCAAACTGAAATTTAAAATCACCGTTATTTTGTTCCGATAGGCTTCAGATATGTTCACTCCTGCACAAGACGTATAGAGTAAGAACAGTAATTGACAGAAATACGCGCAGTCACACTGCAGTGCGTGCAGTCAGCTTCATCGCATTGAAGCTACAAACACAACAAGAAATCATATCAGGTTATTCGACATAATATGATAGGAGTAGTGTATCCAAATACTTGTACAGATTCCGAATACGTGATACAAGAATTTTCTACTTCTGACAGTTGCACAACATTGTTAGAATGAGATGAGTTCTAAAATGAACCTCGAAGAGTCTTGAAGAATGTCATATGTCAACAGTACAAATTAAAAATAAGATGATTTAATGAGACTTACGCTAGGGAGTGTCTCTCGGGTCAATCTTATATAGAAGTACAGCCAGAAAATAAAAATAATCGATGGGAAATTTTAAAGTGCAAAGGATTTAAGAATTCGGCAACACTGGCAAAAGTTACATAGCCATTATGAAGAAGTGTGATGTTCGTTTTAAAGCTGCATTAAATGATGGTTCAGTATTGCTAGACTATGAAGTTTATTGGAGTGAAATTTTTTTTGCAATTTTCTTTGAACATCAGTGTACGTCAGCCTGTTCCAAATTAATGTAGACATGCAATATGAAGCGTAATGTATTTATTTCGTATTCAAAATGTTCACAATAGCTAGTCTGGAAAAGCCGATTTTTCTTCGTGCACCAGGTTGTTCCTCTTTAATTTACTCATGGTATTTAGGCATTTTTGCCTTAGGCCGGGATAGTGTAGAGGAAAAGCCGGCCACAACCTAAGTTTAAGGTACTATCCCAGCATTTGCCAGGAGTGATCAGGGAACAACCCTGGAAAAAAATGTCAGAATGGTCAGCCGCGAGTATCGAACCCATAATTTCCGAATTCGAAGCCAACGCTCTACCAACTGAGCCATGGCCGGTCGGTAATCCTCTTTTGAAAATTACGTACTGTTGAACTTCAAAATATCTGCTAATATACTGACAATACAATTTACTTACCGAGTGAATTTGATGTGCTTTTTAGGATCTTTTTTCCATTACGATGAAACTATGTAATTGCCATGTGGGATCGCTATTAGTTCAGATTTTAGATTTTAAAACCTAATCTACAAAAGACGAGGAGTGAAACGAAGATGATGCAGTTTATAACGAAAGATATGACATTGATAGTGAAATACCATCTGTATGAAAGTACAATCAGTTTAGTGATTAGATTTGATTGTCCTAATTGAAACTAATCTTTGCGTATTGTCTCTAAGAGTTCTTATTTTATGAGTTATTTTGTCTAAACTGGGAACAGGAAACTAACGAGAAAATATTTTCCCAAGTATTTTCATGCACATTAAAATAACCTTCCAATTTTCAATTCTTTAAGTAGCATATTCGCAGCAAAATGCACCTTAGTACAGTCACGATCAAAAATTTTCAGTTGGTAACATTTCTTTCGTGAATAACTTCAGAATGCATTGACGAATTTGAGAAAAAAAAATAACCTAGATAAAATCGCAGTCTGAAGTTGCAGAAAACCGTACACAAATCGATCTATCCATTCCAAAGTTATTTAGCGAAAGAAATTTCACCAACAAGGCAGATATTTTGATCGTGACTGTATAATAAACAGATATAAAGAACATACATTCTCTTGTTCAGCGCTTCTAGTCTATAAAGCATAGTACTACAACAGTATTGCCAAACCTTTGTTAGAGTGATGTGTCATGGAAGAGTGTATTGAAAATGTACCGACTACTTTTAGATATTGGGCCCTTTAATTTAAAACTTCCCATTGCCATCTCGAATGAAATTTAAAAGTAGTTCGATTGATGAAGAACATGATACGATCTTGAATATTTCTTTAAGGTTAGGATAGCGAAGTAATTTATTTTGACGAGTTTCTAAGTGAACCAAAATGGTGCAAAGTTAGAAAATGAAGTAGAAACCTTGAGAATGATTTGTGTCATGTTGAAGACGATAGTTTTGTTTTCGTTGAAGAAAATGCCAAAAAATAAGATCAATGTGGATAGTGATTGAAACCTAATGTATTGTGTGATGTTAGTGTATGTCTAGATACCTGCTTGATCTTCAGTGCATGTTCGTGTGTGAACATGAGAGCATGTGTAGATGTATTTGTGTGTTATTTATATCTATGTTAGTGGATCGAATAAGGTTTACTAATCACAGAAGCAGTACCTGATTGAAATTCTGTCAGGTACAAAAAGATCAGTTTCACCTCCAAGCATGGGTAAGAAGAGAGGCATGACCTGACATGTGTTGTTACCCTGATTGTGTGGTGCTAACCCTCGCATGGACGTTTGAGACCAACACTAACTGCGCAGATTTTTTTGTTGGAACAATAAAAAATGGGTTAATTGTGAAAAACAATTTATTTCTTTAGTAAATGCAGAGGAGGACTGTGAACATGGAAGAGAAGGGGGCGATGAACAAGTAGCGAAGATGCCACTGAGGGGAGAGCTAGAGGATGCATTTGTACGTAGACGTGGAGAAGCATTGGACAAGGCTTGTACTTAGCATATCTCAAAAGTAACCATACTACAGTGTGCTGGTGTCTTCAGTGTAAATGGCTATGTGTTACTAGAGAGGAAATTTATGTGTCAAACTTTCAATGTGCGAATGTGTGCAAGACAGTTTTTTCTTTTTCATAATTATTCGTATAATTATCTTTACGGAGTACGATTTTTTTTGAACGAGTTTTTTTTTATATGTGTAATTATTCAGGATTTCTTCCTTTCTCATTTATGATATTGTTGTATGTAGTGATGATTCGCATCAGAGTATGTAATTTATATTTTATTCCTGTCATTTTATTGTAAAGAAGAAACCTTATTCAGATTAACAGAAAGACTGCTTTCAGTGCCATGAAGTTAAATCTGTGAAAACTTTTGTATCTTACATGTAATTGACAGCACAGAAATTTGTCGTTTTATACGAAGACTTTTCGAAGAACTTTTATCATTGAATTTTCTAAGAAAAAGAGACGAAAAAGAAATTTGTAGTAATTTTTTTTTAGTGTAAATTGTATTTGCTTCCATACCAAATAGGTTGCACTCTTATGCATAAAATACCGTTATGTAAAATTTTAAAAGGAACATTTATACACTTTACCGGGGATACTATACTTTCGAGGAGGGTGAGTATTTTTTGTCATCGATGTCTTCCTGCTTTCTGTAAAAAAAATGAATAAATTTGGACTAGACTTTGTCTGATTAATGTACCTATATAGTGGAATGGGTGTTTCAAAACTCGTGTTACTCGACCTATATTTTTATGGATTATTTCCAGGCTACTGGGCTCGAACCATGTAAGAATTATAGAACAATTACTCCCGCTTGGAGGCATGTTTGGACGATGGTGGTAAGCTATTGCCTTTCATTTAGGATAACGTCCTGTCAAACCACTTATGTTCCCATCAGGGATCGAACCCGAGCCCCGTTGTTACCAAATGCGATTAACGACCTTTTTACTTTTCAGTTCATCCCATTTCTATTCACAGGGACGTAGCAACAAGAAATAGAGGGATGTGGTTGTTTACCGAACCGTTGCGAGAAGGCTGCCTTCTCCACTTTTTCTACACGGTTCGTCATTTCGCCCCTCAATCGAAATATCCTTGAGGTATCTTGAGTCTCGTGGAGATTAGTTAACTTCAGCTATGATCTGTTTGCGATTTGCTTAGTTTTCACATTCTTGTGGTGTCTGTAAGTGGAGTTTATGGGTACACATTCCTGAAGTCTAACCTCAGGGGCCTTGTCAGGCAGCGAGCATTACTCATCTGCCGAGGACCCAGGCTGTCAGAGAGATTAGCGCGCTCGCTTTCTGTGCGCGTGATCACGGGTTCAAGTGTCTTGGGTTGCATTGAACGGAGAAGTTACGAGCTCAAGTTACCAAAAACTGAAGTCCTTGTCCTTACTAGCTTAACAGCTTGTTTAAGACGTTAATAATAATTCATTTAATTATATGCCAAAGTAAGGATAATATGTTCAAAAGAAATGTTTTTGGATCAGTTCTTTTCATGCTTGCAGACAAGACAGTGCACTGTCCAGAATACCTTCGAAGTTCCTTATGGCTGGTCTGTTAGTGTTTCGTGAAAAGATATTTCAGTATTTAAGTTCTGCAACAAGAACACGCTATTGGTAGCAGCTATTCAAGTTCTCAATAGATGATGAAACTCGAACCAATGAGTATAAGGTACTCAGGTATTTAACTGATATCAAAGATACATGGTTACCTAAGTGTATAAAGGTTTGAATCACGAACAACACGAGTTTTTAATCACCCTATATATACAACGGTCTTTTAGTTACCAGAATTTGTAAATCTACATACTGCAATTTGATGTATGTACGACGCTAACTTGTGTATAACGTGCATTGACTCTGATGAAATGGCTTGCTATTGTTCATCAGTATTTATATAGTAAGTTGTGTGGAAAGTCTTTGAGTTAAGTCATTGTATTTTCAGAGAAACGTTTCTAATATTGCATCTCATCATATTATCGAAATGGAAACTTCAATTCCAGCGTTATGTCACTTGTACGGTGTATTGTAACGGGACCTATGATGGAAACAGGCTGGCGTTGTAAATGCTGTGGTTGCCCATACAAATAGGATACTTAACGTCCATGTTAGTAATTATGAAGACCAAATTCAGACATGAATGAAATAATTATTGTGTTTGAAGAAGATAGTATCATACTGATGTTTTATGCTAAGTGTGGTTAGCATTAGAGTCAGTACTCCTGAAATATGAAATACTGTGTTTTTTATGCGGATTTTCTGTAGTTACTATTCTAATACAAAAATTACTGGACACCTTAACAGTATGCTGTAGTTTTCTATACTGTAAATTTTCAGATTTTATGGATACACTTGTACTTACTAACTTCCAAGTGGTGAAGTGTGAGTTTTCTTCTTAAACACTTGTGGACTCGTTTTTGTTACTGATTTCGTATGCAGGCTGCGAACTCGAGATTTTAGGTCCATGTGATGTACAAACATTGTTGACGCTTCTAGTTGATCTTCAATTCATGAAAAATTATGATCTTAACATTATGCGATGTTAGTACTCGAAGAAGAATAGTGCAGTCTTGCTGTGTAAATTTAATAATATCTTCTACTTGAATAGTTTATCTTACTTCATATTGTTAATTAAAATTAAAAATGAAACTTGTCATTGAAAATAGTGAACTAGAATTCAGATACGTCTAGAGGAAAAATTTTGCAGAAGCAATGGTATCTATTGTGTAAAATGGATTTTTAATTCCTTACATGACACTAGAAATGGAACCCTATTTATTATAGCTCATTAAAATGAAGTATATTCATAAGTTATTGACTTACAAAATATTTATTCAGACCGTTTGTTGATTACGGAGCACGTTATACACAAGAAAATGTAAATAATATATTTGAACAGATGTTTAAGAAAACTGTTTTTACATAGTAAAAATTTATTACATTGATAGTTCCTGATTTTAATGTAAATGAGTACTGCAGTACTTTCTTTTCTTGATGGTTTACTGGCCTGAATGAGCTTCGTAGTATATTAAATTATTGTTAGCAATTGACTTGTTTATCGTTAGGTGATCTGTTTTTCTATCATTTAAATACCGTAAATGTGAACCAAATAAATAACAAACTTTGTATCATCCAAGTTGACGTAAAACTATTTCGAATGATTTCTACAATTTATTGAGTATTAAGTGTGTCTCCTACTTGTATCAAACAATTGTATATTCCTTTTTACTTTCTTTCAGTTTGAATCTGTTGTAAATAACCATTGAGGAAGTACAATACACTCCTAGCTGACCCTTGTAAAAGAGATGAAAAAAGTTGTCATAATTATCTATGTACTGTTTGTGTTTACATATACTATAATAAATGTCACACGATCATAAGTTTGTTCTTGGGTACCAGTTAAAAACGTAAAATAATTTGACCAACTTGTGAAGATCAAATATGCGAGCAAGGAAGTGTGATCGATAATTTCAATATTAAGAATAGTCTATAGAGCTTACTGATGCAAACTAAATTTTTGTATGAAAAGTGGTTGCTAGTAACGTAGACACTTTTTTTTTATATAGACAAATAAGTTCTCTTACAGGACACCGGCAGTGCACTAGTTATGTTGTGTTGAGTTAAATCGCTTTACAATTTGTCCCGTTTTCAATGAATTGGCAAGCTCTTTTTAACTCATGCATACTAAACTGTCTACCGTGTCTCGAACGTGATTATCTAAGAAAATGATCCAACACAGTCACTGCGTGTGGGAATTAATATGGACACCTTTCTGCAGCTCATTTTAGATTGGACTGTTTTCGGAGCAAGTTAATTTCTCTGAAGTTGACCCGAATATATCTATAATGTGGACGCCATGTTGGTTGCTTTCTATTTTCTCAATTGACATTGATGACACTTTCTGCTACCACGTCGCGACCGTACTGTTCTTTGCTAACGGAAGCCCTGTCACTTGGCGTCGTAGTCACTCTCCATCTTTTACGTCATTATTTTATGTGGCGCATCCTGGTCAGATTCGAGGCAATTCGTCTCTCCTCCGGGAAAAAAAAAAAAAAAAAAGTGTCTAATCTCAGTTGATCTGCAAAAGGCGCCCAGTCGTATCGCATGTTTTTTCCCACATACAGAACTCTACACCCAACCTGTTGGGACTGTTGAACTGTGCTCTCGAGAAATCACATAACAGGGACTCTGTAGACGCAACGTCCGTCCTATATGTGTCAGTAACAATGATCCAGCACGGTCGCTACATTGTAGGAACACAGTAGTGCGCAGTGGGTGCATAGTCCTGTAAGTGAAATCAGTCATAAGTGTGTTGTCTATAAGGAGAGAAAATAAGTTCAAATGTAAAATTAATGTAGTTCTTAGTGGTTATAAGTTAATACTGTAGCTGCAACCATCATGCTGAAGGTTCAAGAGAAACTGGCAGCAGATGAAATGCTCTTACTTAACGTTGGACATGTTTTCAGAGTGAATTCTTTAAAACTGATCCGAAGATGCTATTGTTTGAATAACATTTCTGATGTAGACAGTCATGTATTCCACAATTAAAAATCTGCGGGTTATAGATTTCTGGAACAATGAACACAAATCGATATTTATATCGTTTCTTGTGTCTGTTTTGCAAAAGGCAAATGAGATCCGAGAAACGTATTTGAGGAAAGTTTGATTGAGAAAGTGCTGCTTAGAGGGATGCCCCAAGTAGTTATATTTTGATAAAGGAGTTTCTGTGTGGAAGCCTTTTAATTAAACAATACTTTCTCAATGCTACAAATTTCCACTAAAAGCACATTCCTTGTATACGGATTGGTTTGTCATCTACAAGTCTTATTGTCAAGATATTACTTCATTTGTGCACACGCCGCTTTTCATCACCCGAATTACGGCAAATGGTCATAAGGCGTTAGATTGGCGTTTCTCAATGTTGGTGCAGTTAAGTATCTGAAATATTAAATGCCATTATTTTTTGAATTCATGAAAGCTGTCACAGAACGCCCAGCAAACGTTAGAAATCGGTTCATTATTATCGCACATTTGTGTGTCATAGTTCCACCAAGTTTCCCATAATTACTTTATAACTTGACTTCGGAATAACAAAATGAAATATAACTTTATTTTTCGTATTCCTTATATGAAGTCTCAGGCTTTAGGTTGTTTTGTACTGTCCGGTGGCTTCACATCGACGGAAAATGGCTTCCTTGACAGAATATTTCCTCAGCGATGGATTGAAAGGGATGGTCCAATTTCTTGGGTACCTCCTTCACTTGACATAACACCCTCTGGAAGTTTTCTTTGAGGATATGCATATAAGGATATTGTATTTAGAACATACGTTCGCAGTGTAGAAGACCTGACTTGAAGGATTACATCAACTATCGCAATAATTGAAACAGTGATGCTGGAGCGAACTGAGCAATCCAAGTGCTTTTTGATAGGTTGCGTGTAACTGATGGTGCACGCATAAAAGTGTGTGAGTAGTAATTAACTTCGAGACTCCAGTTACATACGCGGAAAGGACCACATTCTGACACCTCATTCGTTTATTGTTACGAATTGAGGTAGTATAGATAATTGTGGAACACCCTATTTAACCTGTTGGATGTCAAACTTCTAATTTTTACTAGGTGTGTTTAACTACAGCAGAACTTCTTAGTCAGCAAGTAGAAACTTTAGTAGTTTTCCACCGAAAATATACAGGACCAAACTATGGGCCATATGTATAACGTTGAAAAATATTAGGGGTGTTCAGAAATAATTTGGACTGGTTCTGTAGTTGTATACTGGACGTGTGAACGACGTTCTAACGCTGTTCTAACAGGGCAGTCCTAGTACAGTAATCTGCCACTAGACGGTAGGCTCCACGCTCTGAGTGAGACCGGCATAGTAATATTCCAAAGAGAAGTGTGTGAGCCAGCGGACAAGTAACGACATCTAAGCAGATGCACATTCTCAAAAGTGGACAGCATAGTTCCTATGGAAGTTCCAGCAACCGAAAATCATCGTCGGGGTGGAGTGTGGGGTGGATGTTCATCGGCACGAAGCACTATGTTTAATGGGGTACAAGACTTCGAGTGGGAAGGAAGTGTGAAGAAGGCGTCTGCAATGGTCGTCGAGTGACATCACGAACTCTTGTCGCCTTTACAAACAGCGGTAAAGTTCATTCTGGTAAATCGACGGGTCACATCCGATGAACTTAATTGTAAACAGGTGTGGGTCGAGGAACACTGGATGACGTTATTCATGTCGATCTCATCATGCGCACTGGGTACTCCACAATTTGATGGAGCAGCTTAGTGCTTGGTGCCAGTGCGCATTCAGCACACATGGCCACTAGCTACTGATGAATTTCTTTTGCTGAAACTCCATTCTTCTATAGCAATCATGCTTTCAACTTTTTGCCATGTGCATCTGTCGTTACTTTCCGGAAGCTCTCACACCTCTGTTTGAAAAATAGTTCAGCCGGTGTGACCAACAGCGCTGGCGCCTG
>JAGDQP010044314.1:0-15943 GCA_022664845.1 Lepisma saccharinum
TAATGTACTATAAATTCAGCCTATTGACGCTTTCATCCCATTCCAGATTATGTTGAGATTGGCACGTGTGGGGGAACTGGACATCCGGTCCACTTTGTGTTAATGTTCCCGTGTTTTAATATGTTTAAGAAAAACTCTTCATTTAATTCACAACTCATATACAATGCACAATTGTAAAGTTGTCCACCAAAACAAACCAACGATTATTCACTTGTCAACTTGCATAAAAGGAAGACTTAGCAAACTGATGTTACAACTCGCACAATAGAACAATTGTTTGTCCAAGTATTGATTATTTGATCATGGATAGTAAATATTATGACTTCGTAATCATCAACTATTGTAAATTTTGCATCTAGTGCATGCTAGTAAAATTAAATTGTTTATTATTGTTGTAGTGTGGAACTCGAGCATAGTATGGTAAATATCGTGCTTTTCTTATTTGTTGTCATCTCCAGCGTAAAATTCAGCTGGAGTGTTCTCGCAATTTCAGGGGCGTGGTCCCCACAGCACTAATAGTGTCAGCTATCAAACCGGGTTCCGACCAAAATGAGATCTCGAACATATTTTTTTCTTTGGAAAGGTTCAGAAATTCCCTAGCAAGCATTATTTCCAATAAGAGAAAAAAAGAGAGAAATAGGGAAAATGAATCCGTATCTGCTCAAAGAGGAGTGAAATATCAGCTGATCGGCGCGTTTGATGTGTCGTATTCTTTCACGCTATGTCGGCGATTGTTTTCATTTAGTCTATGAAATGCAGCGAATGTTGGCCAATATTTGCAGACATATGTAGTATTTAGGAATGTTATTATTAAGATGTGTTTTTAGTTATTAAGGATATGTGTCTACCGAGAAATTTGCTGAAACATGAATGCAAAAGGGTTTCCTAAATGTTGATATAATTCTTGTTGATCTCAGATTATCAGCTGAGAACCGCCATTATTGTCGTTATGGTTCCAGTGTTTACTGGGTCACAAAACTTAACTAGAGTCAGCTAGTACTTGAGATGCCGTTCACTTCCCGCTATCCTTTCATTTTTCTAGCTCACAACTGTCAAATCTCAACCTCTTAATCTCGCTCTGTTTCAATTCATTAGCAAATTCTCCAATCTTCTTTCCACATGTATCTCGTAGGTTTAATTTGGTAAATTTCTAAAAAAATAAATAAATAAATAAGAAACCGCAGGAAGTACACTCAATGAGTGAAAAACGGTACATTTTTGTGACTGCCAAAAGGGTGATATAAAAATTATGATAAAACAGAGGTATTTCAGATCCGTAAAATGTCTAAAATCTCTTCTAGCCAAGCACTGTTTAACGTTGTTCTTAGTCCATTCAATATTTCACACATAGTTGTCTTACATAGGATCATTTTAAATAATACTGAATGCTCCAGACGGCACAGTAGAAATGTACTTTATTTTTTTTATGTGTGTGTGTGTTGTTGTTGTTGTTGCTGCCGCTGGTGATTTTAATACGTCTAAATTGTAATCAACTGTTGTCTTCAGTTCAATCCGTTGGTAAAGTTGCAAGATTATTGTTAAATTGTTTGCAAAGACAACAATCACAGCAGCTCCTTGGTAATGCTTGGGATGGCTAGAAGAGTATTGTAAATTCGATTGTGTGCCAACTGTTCAGTTCATCAAACTCACTTGTAACTTTGTAACCTTTTAAATTGAAGTCAGATGCTTCAAAGCAACAGGTGTCAGTTTAACTCACTTTCTGGCGAATCCGCCGAGGGACCTCATCCACCCGGCATTTTACTGTATGGTTTCTTTTGTCCAATTATTTTATTATTAATTATCATATAAAGTTTATTTGATGTGTTCCAAGCCCACTGTTTCATTTTCTTAAAAGTTGATAATACTATCCCAGGTAACTCCAATAGTAGTGTTCCTAAGTCGCACAGGATAGGAACGTAGAGTGTTTTTTTTTCAGCTTTAGAGAAACAAACAACAATGCATCATTAAAGTAATTCCTTAGGGAGGTGTCACGTAATTTCCACCATCTGCTTCTTCGGTTCAAATCCCGAACACGCTCATGTTTGGCGTCGATACAGAAACCGCGACTGATAGGGGGGAAGCATTGCATTGTTTTGACTAGGCTTCTTGATACAAGGGAAATGATGGTGGCAATCATGTGACTACATTCCGGTATGAAAAGTTAGTGCCGAATAGCGACGTTCGATACCTTGCGCGGCACCGAACGGTCGTTACTTCGATTCCTAATAATATTTCCGAATCTTCACAAATCTTTTCGTTGCTATCCACCTCACTGCAATCCACCTCCCTAAAGCCCTGGATTCCGTCCCGGGGAGGGGGATTGTCTTTCATGTCGAATCGATACGTAATGTTTGGAAAATTAATTTGTCGCGGAATGTATGAGCCTCTCATCAAAGCCCCAAGGAAGTGGAGTTACAGGGTGTAGTGAAGATTGGTAAAAATAATAAAACAAAGCTGAGATAATTAAATTAAAAATAATTTCAATATAAAGCCGCATTTGCCATGAAAAGGGAATATTTACCTCCCCCAAAAAATGTAACAATTCTAGATTCGTGATTGTAACAATTCTAGATTCGTGATTGTAATATTTCTAGATTCGTGATTGTAACAATTCTAGATTCGTGATTGTAATATTTCTAGATTCGTGATTGTAATATTTCTGGTCATTTACTACTAACTTGCCATAAATATTATTCGACACAAGAGAAAAATAATGTAGGTGTTTCCTGTCCCCAAGCACTCCGTTGTCAGTGTTCTCAAGCCATGTCAATATATATATATAGTATGAACGATAAGGTGTAGAAACGTGTGATTGCGGTATAGTTGGAACGATCTTAGCTTGACTAGCTAGGACATTTGAAATGACGGATATAAATAGTTATTATATTGTAATCACTTCCACTGCTATATCATTGTATCAGACAGAATATGAGACCTCAGACAAAATGTTTGAAGAGTACCGAATATAACTTATAGAAAAATGTTAAGCTGGTATGATAGCTGAAACGGTTGCAAGATATGTTAAATGAGCTGTACAACACGTTACATTTCTTGAAATTCAAAATTTCTAAGTGCAGGAGCTCTTCAACCAACGCCCACCGAATCATTTTACCAGTCCATGTAAGCGCTTTTGACTGAAGATCGGGTTACCCGGGTTCAAATCCTGCCCACAACGCTGTAGAATTTTACCATGTCTGGCGCTCCGATGTGCACTCGGCCTCAAATTGAGTGTCCTTATTGCGAAAGGAAAGATTTCCCATTGTTATAACACTTCAGAATTTGAGAATTGAGGAAAGATGTACCATAATACCTAAGACTAAGTGTTTGAAATTAAACGTTACGCTAATGTTTTTTTTTTTCTACTGGAATTTTTCAAGCAACGAGAACGCTAAACGAAAGGGAGATTCTGAGACCCCAAAATCTACGTTAGCCTCCTAGTTATAGCAGTACTCTTTATTTCATACAAATGTCATAACTTAAATCAAGCCCCGAAACTTTATCAAATGAAATAGTATAGGTACCGTCATCAGGGATTCCACCAGGATTTTCAGTTTGGGGAGGCAAATGGATTTTTGCATCCTTTCTACCGATTTTTGATCATAAAAATTTTAATGTTGGGGGATACTCGAGAATTTTGTGGAGTGACACCCCCACAAGTTGGTCTAACAGAATCACTGGCCGTAAATGACCAGCGGACGAAGTCTTGTTACAAAAGTACTAACTAGGATATTAATTTAGTAATGCTCTATAGCAATAACTTTATATCCCTTCCAAGGATTCCGCCAGGATTTTCAATTTGGGGGTGTAAAGTCAACATTATGAGGTTTTTAGTATTGTTTTGCACGATTTCTATCGATTTTCAACCACAATTTTTTTTTTTTTAAGTTGGGAAGTGCATTCGAGGACTACCCCACACGGGGTGATTTGGCGGAATCACGGATCCCTTCCACTCAATTTGTGAATGTAATTTCATATTTTCCCCCTTTTCGCTAAGTTTTGATATACTACGGTGCCTGAGGTAGGCTCTGTTAGGTTTCGTTATTAGAATCAAATATAAAATAGTATCATGTCTATGAAGTTATTATAGTGGAACAGAGATATGAACATTGCTTCAAAATAATACGCTTCTTAATAGCAAGGTTGATAAAATTGCAATGGCCCTTTATGTAATATTAATAGATATATGTTTTTCTATTTTCTCCTCCGAGCTTAGCTACGCTTTCGTAACTTACAACTTGTCACCATTATATTCCCCATGCAATTTTAGCAAATAAGTGATTCTATCTGACCTTGGGGAGTCAGCCCTGAAATTCTTGAAAGCACCTCCAACTTCAAAATGTTTACCGTCAAAAACCGATAGATGCAGTGCAAACTCTTCTAAATTCCTCCCAATTTTAAGCTTACATCCCCCAAACTGAAAATCGTGGCGGAATCCCTGATGCCAATAATCAGATTATTTTTTCTTCTAGTAGGCCTAATATAAAGAATTAATACTTTATTGTTATATCTGTATAAGCGCTATATTCTGATAACATGATTTTTTTGCTTATTGTTATTCTGTATTAGCGTTATATTATATTAAGACATTTTCCCCTACGCATCCTTCTTTTCCTTATTAGATGTTGCATTTGGTATTATTATAATTCCACATTGTCTTTATATTTAGCAAAATATGCCTCTCTTCACGCATATGCAAAATGACTTCCATCCTCTCATTTCGTTAGAAATGACGAAACGATTGAACGCAACATGATCCTCTACTGTTTCTACTGTTTTCCTAGCCTCGCTCAAGATTTCCTTCACTAAAGAGACTCGCGGGTTATCCGTCCCGCTGGGATTTCTTGAAAAGGTACTCTGCAACTGTCACATCAAGTGACACCTACAGTACCCCGCGGGGACAGGTCGCCCACGGGCAAGCTGCGGGCTTAATTCTGCATACGGCCCTAAGACCTTCCCATGCCACTGGGATGAATTTTCTTTCTTCTGACGTTGACAAATGCAATTATAACACGATCTTAGTAAGTAGGGAACTAAGTCCGGTATAGTATAGTGGTTAACTTGTTGGACTTTCAATCTGTAGATTCGATTTCCAGCTAAGCCATGAAATTTTTAAAAATATACTTTATGAGAATGATGCGTTGGCTGCGAAATTCAAGTCATTGAACAGTCAAGAGATTGTGTGAATGTAACATGTCAATGAAATTGTTTCATGATTAATATTACTTTCCCTCGCATTTTTTCTTTCCTAGATCTTATCCTGTTTGTCTCTCCCTTTAGTTGTCTTTTTCTGTTTTTGTTTGATTATGTGTGTATGTGTACATTCTCTTTTTCTCTCTCTGTGTTTGAATAAGGCATATTTTGTTGCATTGCCTACTGACGATTCTTACACGATGTCCACATTATTATTTTCATTTTCTTTTTATTAATTCCTATCTCTTAAAACTTAACGTGAATGGAATTTCTGCTTATATATCTTGAGATTCTCTAAATGATGATCAACGACTCTTTTTTTTTCCTCCTCCAAACGTTGGAATAATCTAATATGCCATTTTGGCGCATATTTGTACTGTCATGTTGGTTGCCTAGGTATTGGGTATGCAGTAAAACAATTCTGCTGGAGTTATTTCTTATAACTCCATACTTCACTTATTATTGTAAGTTACTGTACTCCTGATGATTTCTTTGTACATGTTTAAATCTGTTGTTTCTGAGCTTTCGAGTGAGACACAAGCCATTACGATACAATACTTAAGGGTAGGAAAAGAACCGATGGTTTAAAAATGTATGATTTGTTTTAAAATCCCTCTGTTGTTATAGTTTTTTTTCTCCCAAAACTGTCAGTTGTATATGGGTAAGTAGTATTTACGAATTCAAAATACAGAAAAATGAATGTTCTGTTATCTTGTGTATAAAATGAGACAAGTTTTAAATTATTCATGCTATAAAACCATATTCACTTACAAGGAATCCGCCATTGAAATCATATCAAAATCTGAAATTTCGCTAGGAGCTTCTACGTCCTATAAAAAAGTGTTATACAAAGTATTAGCTGCATTCAAATATGTGCACACTTTGCTAGGAACTCTCAGTAAAGTTCCTCAGAAGTTTTAGTAGTTCATGTTGTTTCATTGAAATCAAGGAATATCGCAGAGACTTTTCGTATGCTGAAGTCGATAGACTCAGTTGTCAGTTCAGCACATGCGCAGAGTGAGAAAACAATTTCTTATCGTAGCTGTGAATGCAATTCTAATCAAGTATTTGCTCGCTGCCACCATTTTGATTATTTCTTATTTTAAAAGAAATTGTAAATATTCTCAGTGAATGGGAATTCTGATCCCTATTTGAAAAATACAAAAGTGGTTAAAATGTGGTGTAAGTCGTGGGATCAACTTAGTTTATATCTTCGAGATTCAGATAACGTACTTCTGATCTTCAATACTGTTTGCATCTGGTCACTTTAAGTCTGTAAATTTAGTGCAAGCGGTAAAACGCTAGACTTGTAACTAACCAACTCGTGTCCAAATCTCGCTGATGCTTCTCTTGCCCTCATATGTAAATATTCTTGAAAACTAAATGATGACTGCATTTTATTAGCTAAGCTACTGGAAATGCCCAGGCAGCTATGGCTGCTTCAAGGAATGCTTCGGAATTTTTTTTTTAACAGTGCATATTAACTGGAAGTGCCCGATTTTGGTGTGAAGTGATATTTTTCATCATTCGAGCAACAAAATTAACTTCTGCTTCACTTTCGTCCGAGAATGAAACACTGCCGAGTTGTGGCGTCACATCCTACACCGCAACACTCCTCGCCAGGGACGTATGTACTTGGTCTGGAGTCCGCGATATTTTTTTTGTTATAATATCCATATAATTTTGCCTATTTTACAAGATAAGAATATGAATTTATGGGAGTCCAGACCATCTAAATATGTCCCTGGCAAGGAGTGCTGTGGTGTGAGAGATGATGCTACAACTCGGCAGCTTTACATTCAAGGATGAAAGTGATGCAAAGTGGCTTCTTTTGTTTGGGTTATAAAAGATACACTGTTTGTATACTTCGCATTAAATTGCAGCCTCTATCTCGTGCCTTTGCATGATTAGCTAATTTTTTGTGTATTCTCTCTATAGGACGTAGATTCTCCTAGCGAAATTTCAGGGTAGGTTTTGATATGATTTCATTGACGGTCTCCTTGTTGAGAAAATAAGACTTGTCAGGGCCGAATAGCAGGGTTTCGAGGGCCTGATAACGGATCGTGACCAGGTAGTTCAGAAAGAGTGACTTAATCAGTTATCGGAAACAATGGATTTTCCATATAACTTTGCTAAGGTCAAACTGAAGGCAAAATGAACACCATAAATAATCAAGTATACGTTCAATTCTTCGCCTTCTTAGCATTTTTTAACATTTTTTTTTTAGAAAAATAAAATGCATTTACGAACATGCCATATCTGAAAATGTGTGACAGTATATCCAGCAGAGTCATATACCACTAATTTGGACTGTCATTTGATCAGCTAAATTGCTTACATTGCAACTAGAGGAAAGCGCACTAAGTATCTCGTACACTATGAAGAAAGAAAAAAGAGCAATTTTTCGAATACAGACTAGACATAATTATAAGGACTCAACCGTCCAGGGAACATTAAAAAAAACATTAATCTGATATGGTAACTGAAAAACCTCGACAAACAAGCAAGGTCCAGTTTATTATCATGAAGTTAGCCTTCATGAGTGAAAACGAAGCAGTCGTCGCTTTGTGGTGCTTATAATTAGCAATGATCAATAGGTAATCAAGCATGTAGAAGTGCTCCCGCATGACTAAATTAGTCACCAAGTACCTGGAAGTACAAAGTTTATTCATTAATTAATTTTATTTTTTGTCTATTAAAAACTATAAACACACTACATTATAATCAATGATCCATAAAATTAATATGGTTGACAAAGTATACACTTGGAAATTAAGTCACTCTTAAGTAATCTGAAATCATTGTTGTGTAATATTATTGACGCTAGTACGTAAAGTCATGCCAATAATATTTCTGACTGCATTTTGTTTTGCTGAATTTTATGTAATCTGAGGTTCCTCCATGCCTTAGGATATCAGAACCACTTTTGAAAGAAAAAAAATGTTCCCGCTTAGTTCCCCCAGGACGGCAATATTTCCAACATGGTTGGTGACGATCTTTGATCGCGCAACAATCGGTATCTATGGAAACGCGAATATATAAAAAATTAGAAAAGCTAGAGAGGAATCAAAAGTCGTAGTGTAGCTCCTTACGTGTAGTTTCAAGATCCGGAAAAGAACCGGATCTTTTCTCAAAATGAATTTCTGTATTAAAAAAAAAAAAATTGAAAAAATATTAACGAATTGTACGCAATTAGATTTTGAAAACAATTTTCTGTCTTGAAGGAGTTAAATATCTGGTTCCAACATTGTGTAATATTTTGACCTACTAACAGGGTGTCTATATGCACAAAATCATGAAGTTAAATCACACGCCTGTTTTTCTACAGTGTTTCAAACACAACCGTTCTCCGAAAATGCAGCATTTCCGGCTTAAATATTTCAAATGGGTCCTCATAAAAATATCTGAAACTTGGTGTCAAGGAAGCCTTCTTTCTACATGTCCAACTTACAGTAAAAATTACAGCATTTATTTCGAACTGGTTTCGTCGGTGTAAGCGGATTTTCTTCCTGCATACAATGCAAATGGGAATATAGTATCACATGGCCTTAATTTTGGAAGAGAAGGATTTGAAATATAAGGCTGCAAGTTTCTGTAATGTTTAGACCTACTAACTGAATGTTTGCATACAAAAAATTATGGCGTTGAATCACACCCCTTACTTTCTATGGGAGGTCCAAACATGTCCCTTCGCGGAAAAAAATGCCGGATTTCGGGCATAAATATATCCAATGGGTCCTCATGAAAAAGTCTGAAATTTGGTGTTAATTAAGCTCTGTATGTTCCCAACCCACAGTGTAAAGTTGCAAATTATATTTTCAAGTGACCTTTTCAATAAAACCGCAAAAGATAATAAATGTTCGTTTCAAGTAGCGTAATAATATGAAGCTACATATACACACACGAAATCTGCCTGCACTGACCAAACCATTTCCAAATAAAATTTTCAATTTTTACTGTGAGTTGGGCACATACAAAGCTTCCTGACAACAAATTTAAGATTATTTTTTATGATGACCCATCTAGATATTTAAGCCCAAAATCAGGCATTTTCGGCAAAGGGGCATGTTTGGAACCTAATAGAAAATAAGGCGTGTGATTCAACACCATGATTTTTTGTATGCAGATACTCTGTTGATAGATCTAAACATTACAGAAAATTGCAGCCTTTTATTCAACTCCTTCGCGAAAAACTTGTGGCCATTTGAAGATACCACGTTCGTATTTGCATGCCATGATCAAGAAAAGACGCTTGCACTGATCAACAGAAGTTGAAATTTTGACTCGGAGTTGGGCACATACAAGAATCTATTGACAAAATTTCATTTTTTTCTTTTTTTTAATGAGGGCCCATATGAGATATTTAAGCCCGAAATCCGGCATTTTCCGCGAAGAGCCATGATTGAACCCCCATAGAAGAAGAGAAGGGATGTGATTCAACTGCATGATTTCTTGTATGGTAGGGTTAAGCATTGCAGAAAACTACAGTCTTATATTCAACACGTTCCCCAAAAAATGTGGTTTCAAAATTAAGTTTTATACAATTCGTTAATCATTTTTCAGCCTAATTTTTAGAATAAAGGAATTCATTTTTAAGAAAAGGTGTTTCCGAACCTAGAAAATTATACTTCAGGAGCTACACAATTATTTTTTATTTATCTCTCTAGATTTCCTGGTTTTTGAGATATTAAGGTTTCCGTACAAGGCTACGGAAACAAAAAGCGCCATTCACCATTTTGAAAACATGGTCGCCTCGAGAGAAGAGATTTTTCCAAAATACTGTTGCAACTAGCGTTAGGTGATTTGACGTGGAATGACCCTTTGACAATTTTCGAAGCTCTTTTGTCACTCAAAACTACTTACAGATTTTAGAAATAGACTTTGGAGTTTACAAATATTTCATCTGGACTTCGATTTCCAAAAGGAGCTAACGCTTTTACGTTAAAAGCTTGTTTTGTGGATTTGAATTTCACAAAATCAGTTATTCCAAAAAGCCGAAAATCGGAAAAAGAAATATCAATAACATTAATAAAACCTTATTTGACTTTTTACTCGCTTGATGATAACCTCATCAACACACAGTTTCTGTAATTTACGTAAAGGACAACGTGTGCATTTCCAATTATCACTGAAAATTGAGATGGTGCTTTCAACTAGTACAGTTAAAAAAAAAAGCACTTTTCACTTTGCTTGTTCAAATCTCTACTGAAAGTGCACGAAGGTGATCAAAAGTAATTTTCTGTGTGTAATAAGGGCAGGATTTTTTCTATAATATAGATGCTTATGAATATGTCAAAAGGAATTCTCTATGACATTTATGCTTTACTCTTACCTTAGTTTAAGGTATTTCGGCATTTACCTCATGTAAGTGAGGGGCACTAATCAACAGCTCAACCAAAATGACGTGTGTGATTAGGTATCTGTGGTCAATTGTTCCTAATCGAGCAACGCGCCTACTAAGAACCGGCTCAACAGTGGCTCACATGGACCGGATGGGGATCGAACCGATGACCCATGGCAACAGAAGTGAAGTAGGGATCTTATTTGCACTGTCTCGCCAATGCAGATCCGAAATATGATATAATAGGTCTCTTTCTCTTTAACAATGTTGTTTATCGCTTAAATGCAAATGGTCTTCTAAGCCTACTGATTCAAACGCTTAGAATTGAATGGTTCTCACAACAATGGTTGAGTCCAAGAAATTAAACATACACAAAAGGAAACTCATAGGCAAACTGTTCACTAAATAGGAATTGTAATTTCTCTCTCAACATAGCATACACGAACAATGTTTCAAACTTTGAGGGTATCTTTTTAACACGTTTTTATTAACTGGCTTTCTTGTCTGTCTGTTCTGTACAAATTTTGCAATCGATTTTTAACTCACTTCCCTTCGTCCGATTTCTTTGAAATTTTGTAAACTTGCTTGCATCCGATGACAATATACATATTCAATCATTAGATGTATGACAGAATAATCCAGTTACCTGTAATTAATTAATTCATAAAATAATTGGAAATTATCCTTAAATGCAAGCAATGCCACATCTATTATGTGAAGTTTGGGCTACCTATCTCGCAGGGACTTTAATATTCATCTAGTATACAGAAAAAAATAATTAAAAAAGGATTTTTTAAAAATCTTTTTCTTAATTATTTGTTTCCAAAAAAGAAGTTAAAAATCATCTGCGCTTGTTTGGTTCTTGTAGAATTGTTTCGTTTACGACCTATGTACTCTATTTCAAAATATTTTTATTGACAGTCGTATCAATAGCGATACAGTCAGTGGATTATCGTTTGTTTATAAAGCGGTATGACATAGTTATTTTACTGTTTTGTTGAAACATTGTAATAATATTTATTTATCTTTTGCATTTAGTTCATCACAATCGTTGCTTCAGTGTTAGGTATAATACTATCATTGTCGTCAACTAAAGTCATATTTATTAATTCATCCATCTTCATGAAACTCGGTTTTCTGAATAGGTCTTAGAAACGGGAAGAACTTGCTCCGTTCTTGTCGGAAATATGAAGGACTACGTTTATTCTTGTAGATAGCAAAAAACGTTAACGGTGATGCTAGTGTTAGATAAAGGTTTGGCGCGATAACGCAACATGTGTAAAAAATGGACTTAGTTTGGTTCCTTGAGGAAATCTCTAAATTTTTCTTATAGAAAGTGAAAAGAAAATTGATGACTAAAATGAAAACAAAAAATGTAACTAACAGCAAGGAGCTGTATCCAAAAAATGTTACATAGTTGCTGTAATGATGTGTTAGCTTTCCTCCAAGGAACAACACGTGACATCAAAGGAAAGAGAAGGAGGTGCGAGTATAGGGAAGGAGGAATAAGCAACGTCATCTTTTATAGCAGTTTCACGCTCAGTGAAGCTTAGCTTACAATTCATTAGTAACTTTCACTAACACCTTCACTTGGCCAGCTAGTTCCGCGAATGTTAACCAGCTTTCAGGGCAAGGTCTCATGACTGACTACTTGTGAATGACCCAGGATCAAAGTGCGAAAAAGAACAAAACAATTCTCGCTCTTTATCTCTAGCTTCTTCTCTGTTCAGTATATTTTTTCTCACACACGAAAAGCTGTGAATTACTTTTTGCACGGTGCGATTACTGTAATAGGAAGCGATACGGAAACGCGAAAGTGATGCTGAAGTCAAGGCTTCAATTTCCTCAGTCACCGACTCCCGTTTTTTTTTCCCCTACCTCCAACCTGAACGACAGCTACAGGCACGTTTTGTCATCCACCTGCAACGGTTGATTGACGTTCACAATACTTGTAATCGTGACTTTAAATCTAATGATCGGATGTGACTAGTAGATTCAATGCTCAGCTCACGAGACAATTTATTTTACTTAACACTTACACGTTTTCACATCAAAATTGAACTGGCTTAAAGTTCACATGTCTTAAGAGATGCATTGCTTATCTTACATCTCGTAAGTTGACTTAAAAGACGTGGTTTGTAACATAAGGTAATAACGGATAATTTGATCCAGTCATTTTAGCGAGTTGTTATTGTTTGTTTCACCAAACCTCACAAAGTACAATTTTGAGATGATTTTTAATAATGGATTCCAGATTAGGTTAGCATGAATCTTCATATTGGCCTTGTTCTTCAGTTTTATATCCATCTAGTTTCTTTTTCTCCTTGTTTGTGTTCAAGGTAAGATTAGTATGGTACAGTTTAAAAACTTTAAATTGAGTGTTTAAGGGTTAGGTTAGATTCAGTCATTCTTTACAGCAGATGTATTCTGAAGTGCGTTTTATTGCAGCGTCATCTAACTTCTAAATTTTTCTGGGACACTAACCAAAAGAAATTTCATTTGGATCCATCAATACATATGGCAAAGGAAGCGAATATATCCACCAATTCGAAATATTTGATTCAGTTTCAGCCACATAAAGAAATAAATAGTACATCAACCACGTAGGACTTTGTGCTAAAATTACCATCAACTTAAATTTTAATATTAGAATCCACCTGCAGTTTATTAATGTTTTTGTTACATTGCATAAAGTGGTGATATTGCAAGTACCTGAAGACAATATTGCCACTTACAAATTTTACTGTTAAGAATAAAAAATAAACTTGAATAATAAGTTTTTAACCTAAATATTAAAAAAACATATAAGGAAGTTATGCAGCAAATAACATATGCTGATTTTGATATTAGTGATGTGTTGTCAGTAAACCCTGATGATCGTCTACAGTACACAACCATCCTTGCACTCCTGACACACTTTAACTACTGTGCAACATTTTCCTGAGTCACAATTCTCGTGGAAATAGGCCTTATCTTGCATTCCATACATTGAATCCAGTTTTTTTGTTGTTGTTCTTGTTGCCAATAAAACTCCACAATCACTGTCTTTCTGATAACGCTCCTTCTTCGTATCTCTTGATTCATACAGTCCTTTAAACTGGTAATCGTCTTTCTTGGGTTGTCTGGATGATCTAGCATCTACGTTATAAGCATAGCGATTAGAAAGTAAGAAGTGCGGACACTCTCCCACTTTTACACATTGGCCGGTAGTCTTGGCTGGAAGGCAATGCTGTCTTGTAGATATTAGTGGTTTCTGCAGGAAAAAGAAGCGCCAAAGTAGTCAACATTGTATTTCAATTCAAACGTGTAGATACGTGTTATTTTCTATTGATAAAGTGTTGCGTTTTTCCTTTTATTTTGTGGAGTTCAATATTTTTTTTCTTTTTTTTACAATTTTGTGGTGTTTAATTTCCTTATGAAGGATCAAATTTGATGGTTCATTTTATTTGCCTTTACTGTTTTGTTGCATTCATGTTGATTCACCAACAATGTCGCCGGGGACGTATTTAGGGGATGGATCCGAGACTTGCTCCGAAATTAAGATTTTACGCTAAATCAGTATAATATTAAGGTAATTATATAAATTCGATATAAATGCCACATCCACACTCACCTTGGTTCTTCTCCAGAAGCTGATGAACAGCTCCCAAACCGAACATCTTGATGCATGGCTGAATGCCGACGTGTTTTGTAGCAAGCTGGAGATCGGGTTACGGCCGATATTCTTACGGTAAGAGGCATCCCCCCTCCACCGGGGGACAAAAATGTGTTTCTCAAGTGGGAAAGGGATATTCCAAGAAAAGACAAAAAAACAAAAAACAAAAAAACAGTCTTTGCTGTCTGTGACCTTCATTTCTCCGAAGATTTTGTTGTTAAATACGGCGAATGTGTAATAACCGAAAAAAAGTTAAATTAATAAAAAAAATCCTCGTAAAAGCCAGCGTCTGAAACCTAACTTGGATCAGTCCCTTATATTTTCTCATACCTACCAAGGTACTTTAACAATGATATTAAGAAGATGGTGTTTTCCCAGGGCGTTTCCTCAGCCACACTAATCAAATGCCAGGATAATACATACTAACTAGGACCTAGGCCCTGACGTTCTAACATCCTCTTCCCACCTTATCGCGGTCTGAACCTGAGATGCCTAAAGGCCATTACAATAAATTAATTCAAGCAGGGCATTAACAAAGGTTACGGATTCCTAAGATGAGTAATCTCTGTTCTGTTCTTTTATTTATTTACATAATACAGGTTCTACGGATTCGAAGAATATCTTTTAAATGATAAATGAGACCAAGCACATGTTAAAAGCTTTGATTTGATTGAAGCCATAGCGACGAAGTTGACTTGAAAGCAAGTGGATGTTCCTACATAGCGAACGGAAGAAATTAGTTTCTAAGCAGGGTCGGACTGAGAAACCGTCGGAGGCGCAGACCTTGTATCATTGGGAGGGCGCACTGCTTCTAACATACAGACAGATATTACACATGGGTATTTTATGTAGATTAACTGGTTGATCAACAGTAGTATACAATGTCCTAATACAAAAATATCATCGTAAACACTCGAAACGTAAGTTTCAAAAACCAGATAATTTTATCCTGTTGCACTCACTAAATGATCTGCAACAAACATAAAGTGAGGACTTTGGAGGTCAAGGGGTCAAAGTGACTTTTGGAATAAGGTTTATTTATGTCCAGAAAATAAACTTTCCACAGTGAAATGTATGTAAAATGGGAGGTGAACCACGAGGCAATAATCCACTCATAGGTAGACCCACGATTAGACTGAGACGAGGTTCACCTTCGAGTTTACATATTTACTGCGGAGAGTCCATTTTTCTGGACATAAATAAACCTTATTGAAAAAGTTACTTAGACCCCTTGTATTCTGGGGTCCTCAATTGAGCTGTCTGATATCAGAGAGAACTAACTACATTTTCAAGCTGTCTGCAACTACGAGTGAACTATGCAGTTGTTTTTTTATTTGTAAGAAATGAGCGTTTTTCGAAACAGTGATAGATAAAATCGCATGAAATGGTGAAGTGAAAATGTGGTTGGTAATCTACCTTTTTTTTTTGTTGAGATTTGACATGCTGGGGTTTTGCAGTTTTACGCGTAGTTGTTGACAGTTCGAAAATGCAAAAAAGTTCACTTTGGTTTCAGACAGCTCAATTATTATTGATCCGATGTCATATTATATATATGCCAAATAAAGGAAGGTGAAAGTAATTTTCTAGTTTATGTCCTCAGTAGATACATACCAACTTTATACATAACGTTGGGTATATGGGAGATACTTCCCCCCTTCAGAAACGGAGAATTCGTGATAAGATGCATGTGTCGCTCCAGTACGGAATCATATAATCTATACTTAACTCAGGCAATAGAGCTCCCTCATCTCGTGTTA
>JAGDQP010044315.1:4198-15469 GCA_022664845.1 Lepisma saccharinum
TTGCAGTAGCGATTCTTGAGCTTCTGGGTCATTTCAACTTTGGAAGTACTACGGCTAGGAAGGTGTAGGATGTGAAGTTGAAATCTCGTGTCAATTTTTCGAACCCAACTTTGATCATATAAATGGGTTGCTCGCTGCTGAATCCTGATGGTAGCTTATGTGCACAGTCCCCTGATTGGGCTCCGCCTCACTTATTTCAAATTAAGGAGTTAAAGTGCATGGAAGAGAGCACCACAGGAAACGTCTAGAAGCGAAGGGTCATGTAACCTCACACATTGGTTCTGATGATAACAGACCCGGCCAATTTCTCAATTCAACCTATCCGTTATTAGGTCTCTTTATGTCCTTTTCATTTTCCCGTTCTTGTTGTCGGGGCAATTTCCAGGTTACTTTTCCTGAGAACCAATTGAATTGTACAGGTAAAGAACTGGCAGGTTCCAAAATAGAAATGTATCTGGCTAATGAAAAGTCACTTCGCATGTTTCTATTGTTTTGCTATTTATTGTGTTTCTTAAAGTTTCAATACCTTGACTTATAGTTGTTTTTTCGTTTTACGACTTGCCATAATTCAGAGTTGAAACGTGTCACCAGTTGAAGTTTTAGATAGGGTCACATATACCCAGGTCACCAAAAGATATCAGGTTTCAGCTCTGCCACGTTTGAAATAGCTATGAAAAGGGTGGAACGACTTTAAAATCTCAATTTCAGATATTCTGAACCCTGTTGGTATTTTCGCTGTACGCTTAAATAGTACAACTTTATGATAATTCGATCCTAAGCGTTTCTGGGGCCCGATTAAATATTGTATTTGCGAAATCTGTTTAAGCAACGCAATGCAACTTCATTGACCAGAAGTTGCTACGTGTTTGCCTTGCGTTTGGCGACGGAATTAAATATTGTACTTATCATGACTTCGCAAAGGGAATATTGCGTCTTCCTATGGCAAACGCATAGCAAACATTATACATGCTTGAGCCAATAGGAAGCTTCGTTACAGATTTTCGAAACAGACTGGCAGCCAATCAGACACTTTTATCGTACTCACGTGGGGTAAACAGAAAACAAGAACATGGCGACCTATAATATGTTTCGGAATTATAAGAATAAAGATGTTCTTATGTAGAATGTAGATTTAATGTTTAATGCCCTTGATTAAAACTATGAACAATAATATGACAGTGGTCTAAATTTTAGTTACTCCTCCGACTCCTTCAATTGGTAAGAATATGTGAAGTGATTTGCATTACATTAGTTTTGGTATTTGCTAAAGACATATTATTTTCTCTGTTCATAATTTAGTCTAATAATAGGTTAGGATAGTGTAGGCCATTATGGAGTCGAGAGGAGTATCTAAAGTCCTTCCCAGAAGGAATGCTAGCTACTAAATCAAAGTTTATTAAAGTTATTTCCTATTTATTACCCACAAACAGCAAGATTCCGCTGCCCTTTGATGAAAGAAAAACTTTGGTAAACTTTAATTTATATGGGCCAGTCTAGTAACTATTGACGATAGATTATGCCCGTAGTTAAAAGACACCCAAGCACCTGGCGGGATTCGAACCTGGGTCTCTCGAGTCGTGGGACTAACGCCTTAGATCACAGCTGCCCTTTGAGTACATTCAATTACTTATCCCTCTATATTACTGGTTTTTGACCTGTTAAAAGGAACCTTTGCATTTTTATACAGAGTACATAAGCAGTATCGCCTTTCCCTTCTGGGTTCAGCTTTAATTTGTAGACTGTTTTAGTACCGGTACGGTAAGGATTACGATATCAGGCGCACTACATATAGCTATGAGAAAGAAGCTTATAGGAATAGAGATAGCTACAAATTAAATTTCCGTGTATATGATGTTAAGTTTGCTATTTTGAATGTAAACGGAATTGAACCTAAACTTCAGTACTGCATAAGCAGGATGTTATCGTTCCCACTCCTGTCCTACAAGTGATCAACATCCCAATATGAATAATCGTTTTAAAGCTCGAGCGTCAATTGATTCCGATTAAATCGTTCAATTTCTCCATGAAGTCAGCTCAAACCGATTCGGAATTGCTACAAAAATCAAGGACTGCATGTCAAGAGAGCGAAAATAGGCTAATTATTTATATAAATAGACGATACTTTCAATTACACAAATCTCTGCTACGGGCAACAAAATTTGCCTGAAAAAGTTTTATCATGAATATTTGTTGAGTGAAAACCTCTCGTTATAATAGGAGCCACGAAATGTTTTCACCCACGGGTGCCTGAGTTAATCTACACATTAATAATGTTGAGACATATTTATCACCGTCGAATATCAGTTTTGCTTAAAGAGCCATTTGAACACATGCAATGTCTTTTTGCTTTTCACTACTATGTTTCTTCCTGTTTAAAATCAACGTTTGTATTTAATATCCTTGATCTACAGTTAGCAGTATTATAAAGGGTAATGTATACTTTAGGTTCCCCAGAAAAAATGTAATTACTAGTGCGTAAGCAGGGTCAGTTATCGTAACTATTCAATGTAGTGTTTCTTCAACTACTAAACGTTCCGATAAGAATGTTTGTTTTAAAACCCGAA
Source organism: Lepisma saccharinum (assembly GCA_022664845.1). Lineage (NCBI taxonomy): Eukaryota > Metazoa > Arthropoda > Insecta > Zygentoma > Lepismatidae > Lepisma > Lepisma saccharinum. The sequence continues at coordinate 6,763 of JAGDQP010044315.1, forward strand.
TGACAATCGATTCAGATTAAATTGTAAAATCTCTAGGAAGTCAGGATTAATAGAATTTCCCTCCCAATGATTTAGTAAATTGTAATATTTGTTGTCTAGGAATACACTCAAAGAAGCACTCAATACATGATAATGTTACGCATTTCATAATTTATTATTTTCACAAATGATGTTCCAGATGACCTGAAAAACACAGAAAAATGGCTTCTGATTTTTTTTTCTTGAAAATGTGAACGATAATAGGTATTTCTTTTATATGACGTTGAATGTGCTTCCAGTGTTTATAGTTAACATTATTTCACATGCGTGGAATGTAGAATATGATGAAAAAAAATCAAGCGGTGACGAGAGTGCAAGAACACATAAATGCCCTGGAACAATGTGTCTTTGTAGTCGTCTTATCCCATTGATTTTGCATCACATTACGCATACTACACATCCGAAAGAACGCACATACATTGGAAGTACATTTATTGCCATATAACAGAAGTAGCTAATATAATCAATTCTCAAATTACATCTTTATGTTTAATGCCCTAGTTCATACTTCATATTTAAGACCAAAGGATCACGCGTCTAAGCCATTCCTGTGAATTCATTAAAATAATGTTCTCACTTCACAAAATTGTTCTCTCATTATTAAGCATAGTTTCGTAACATTAACATGTAAGAAGTACTTACTTATTATAGGAGACTAGAATCGTGTCTCTAGTAGCATCTGTGACTCAGCAGTTCATTTAAATGTTCTTTATTAATCATAGATGTAAGCACAATCAGCTTTCCACGCATTAATTTGTTTAATACTTCTATATAATTTTAAAATAGTCAACACAAATCGACTTGCGACCAGAGTTTCCCTGGTCGCAATTTTTTGTTTTTAAAATCCCCAGTGCGCTTAGATGACGTCATTGCAAAATTTAAGAAAGTCGATATTTAATACCGTTTCTCGCAAACAAATTGCAAACTTTTCCTTGCGTGCACGCAAGTCGATATTTAATCGGGCCCCTGGTTCTTTCGCACGCACTTATCACTTCCTTAATAAGAAAGGAGCATATATTTTAATTTCTTGGTTAGCTGGGGTTCTCACACTGGTTTCCCTACCAACGCAGACCGTAACCCATAAAGTAATAGGCTAAAACGGGGTAATAAGCATCAGAATTGTGCTTTCTTAAGCAGCTGACACAATTGAAGATGCTTATCATGATTCATGGGTGCTTTCAAGAGAGCATAAAGCGGAGAAGAAAAGCGTTGCCTGTTTGAACGAAAAAGCAGTACATGTGCTGTTACAAAAGTTGGCTGGGCTCATCATTTTTTTTCAGGTAAAGTGCAACTTGAAAAAAAATTGAAGGAAGTGACAAACTTGATATTTAAAGGAGATAAGAGCAATTTATATTAATGTGAACCACAAAGCCTATTCTCAATTTAATGAGCTGCACCAGACCCAAACTTTGGTAATAATGAGACAGGATTAAAAAGATCGCATATATAAGTGCTGGACTAATTAGAACCAGCATATCTGGGGTATTAAGCACCATGCTTTTCTGATTATTTAATTAGTGATTGGAGTATGAATATCGAATATATTCGAGCAAATTAGGTGCACGTACAAACATCCTAATGCAAATGAGGCAAAAATTGTCTTCTAATAGGCGTAACATGGTTTTTCTTTATATTTTCAAAATAAGTTCCGTGCCACTGGCAATTTAAAAGGAATGTGATGTGCAATGTGATATTAAGGCACGATGAACAGTTTTGCATCAGACAAAACATTGTGAAAAATGAGGCCAGAAGGACTTGTGGATACCAGAGAGAATGGAATTGATGAAGCGCTAGTGGCCACACATCCTCACAGTTTTCTCCAGGGATTTTCCTCAGTCACACCAGGCAAAAATCGGAATTGTACCTACAAGCCAGGGGCTAATCTACAACCTTCTAATATCTTCTCCTACATCCTATCCTGGCCTGAGTCTGTGCCACTTTAAGACCTTTAATGTGAAGTTTTTGTTTTTGACTGTATTATATTTTGTTTTATTGTGTTATCCAACATCCCCAATACCAAGCTGTGTACTGGTGCAGTATTATAAAGCAATTGTCTTCATATACTAATAATAGTGTGCTTGTTATTACATGCACACTTCAAGTGCGTTCTTAATGCCCCGAAAATTTAGCATTGTGTGCTTAATACCCCCGAGCCGGGTAATAAGTACCACTAAAACACCTGTTATATTTTTTATTATTTTTCGTGTTAGTGTACAGAGACAAAAATACTTTTTACTCAGGTTTTGTATGATGGATTTTACTTGTGATTAACATACATGTTTCATTCACACTCACGCAATTAACTTTTTATCTGGAATTGTATGCCGATTCCCTTCAAAATTAGTGCTAATTACCAGCCTTGATACCTATAACATAAGATCAAATCCGTGATCGTATCGAATTCAACCTCATAAGCATGTCTTTACTTCAGGAGCAGTCTTCGTAACATGAAAGGAATAGTAAAATACTAGGCGCTATCAACATGTCTCGATAGTCCTCTGGCTAGATTGTCGAGCTACTATCCAGAAGGTCCCTGGTTCAAATACCGCTACAGGGAGTTGGAAAATTCACAAACAAGTTAATACCTTATCATGAAGACAATGGACAAATTCCAACTAAATATGTATACTAACAGATAGCAACCAAGAAAGAAAATTAATTTTGAATCGTATGGTTGTCAAGTAATTATTCCTTTTCTAATGAATCGAGTACAATACTGAAATGATATGTATTATTATAAATCACTGTACTATAATTCTATACCACACTAACGTTATACACGAAATACGATAGATAACGTCTTTTTATATCAGCTCTTAAAAATGAGGCACAATTCTTCATAATGTGATTGACTGATGATCGATCGATGGTGTAAAATACTTTTGTCTTAGGTAGTATAACGACGTAAAACGATTGTCAAATAATGTACTTGTAAAGAATTCAGTCAATAGATGGAATGACAGTAATCTAGTCTAGGAATGGCCAAAAGTTTCCGGATCCGGATGCGCATCCAAAATTATCCGGATCCGGTCCAAATAGATCCTGATCCGGATCCGAAAAAGCGGAGCCAGATCCGGATTCCAGAAATGGGAAGCCAGATCCGGATCTTCGTACAGGCAGTAACGCAGAAAATTTATTTTGGTGGATAAAAGTATCTCACTCTATTTCACAATTACTGAAACAGGTACCTGTGAAAACACAAAGGTGCCAGGGAATTTCTCAACCCTCCCCTCCTCCTACAAGTAACAGCATGATGGTGAGAGGCGGCAACACTGCAGAAATCGAAAGTGAGTTATTCCTCCCCTTCCTTCTCAAAATCGACTGAATCCATCCCCTCCTTCTACCTGCAAGATGAGGAGATGACAAGAAGACCCCAATCAAAAGGACAGCGATTGCCTCTACAAAGTTTAACATCAGAATCAGCGACTGTCCCAAAACGTGTGGGAGAAAAATAAAAAAAAATAATACAGAGACCTTCACTCACTTGGCGGTGTCTTACCGTAAATTACATTGTAATGATGTACAATGAATTAAACCATGAATGTAAAACCTAAATGAAAGCAATTTGTAAAACAAGAAGGTTGGTGGGATCGAACCAAGAGCCTTCTTTGTAACACGCCACCGTGATAATGCATACACAAGATAAAGCTAGAAGCAGGCATTGGTGTGCATTGTGGTGTGCCTTACAAACAGAAATAAAGTAACTAGGCTAAACAATTCAAACCCAATAAGTTTTAATTCATTCAGAATACTTTCAGTGGCAAGATATATTCAATCGCAAAGTTGCCTAAAGCACATAGATAAATTCAATTGTCTCGTAGATATTATAATGTATTCTTTCTTTGTGTACTGTACGCCTTAGACAACATTGCTTTTTACTTTCATGACTTGTCAGAGTCACTAGAACCCATCATTCTGCTTGAACAGTGTTTGACCAAACTATATACAAAGACCTGTCAAAATCTGCGATACTTTACAGTTGTTTTGACAAGAATTTCGGTTCTAAGAAACAGAACAAAAAATGACTTGTCAAAGAACAACTTGTCACTAGTCGGTTGTAACTTGTCACTTCACTTTTGAGAAACAAACACTTGTAAAACCTGCCACAAAGAAACTGCTTGTCACTAGTATTACTACTCTTGTCGCTTTTGAGAAATAGGCCAGACAATAGTACACTGGTCACAAGATGTACCTCACAAAAGCATAGCAATCATCAATATCACACTTCAAAGTTCTGCCCATAACAACATTTCATGTCACGGTGTTGTAAGTTTCGCAACACTGCATAAGTTTTCAAAGTTGGTAGGACTAGACATTAGGCAATTGTTGCCTCCCTACGCTGATTACAGTCCACCAATTAGGGTCGAGTTCCTAATTCCTATTGATTATATTGGAATGTAGTGTTTCTGTTTGTCTGGAGCTGAAGGGAGAAAGAGCTGTTGTGTTGTCATATTATTCACCAGTCGAATTGAAGTTTCGTAGTGTCATCATGGGGAAGAGAAGTTCCGTGCATAAACATTTTGAGAGACAAGGCGACGATGCAACATGTGCTTACTGCAAAAAGAAGCTGCACTGCAAGAACAACACAGTACCTTTGTGGAAATATCTTCGAACTCAACATCCAACTGTGGCTTACATGACAGATGATGTTGATGAGGAGCTGGAAACCATTGAATCTCACAGCAAGAGAGCAGATGTCAGGTACGAAGACCCTTCTAGTGTAACTTGTATCACACATGTGATATATTTAATCAATAGTCAGTGCTTTAGCTTGAGAGAGGGAGGGAACGCCGTCCTCTCAAATATTGTTTTTTGTCTTTTTAATGTATGACTCCGGTGGAGAGTGGAGCTACTAATTAAACATTCGTCTTCCAAATATTTTTGTCCAACTAAAGCACTGGCAGTAGAAGGCAGGCTCGTGTCCGGAAAAGAGATTATTTTGTGTGTGGAGGTTAGTTGGGGAGGGAGATGTTTTTTCCGAATAGTGCGCATGGAGTTGGGTCATGAGGGGGTGTCAGTCGACGTCCCCACCGCCAGACGAGTCCAACGGTACCAATTTTGTGCGCGCATGTCAACCCGTTCAGAAGTTGTACGGGTTCAGCGTTTTTCTGTATAACATTATAATAACCTAACCTAACCTAACCCTAAGCTAACCTAACCTTACACTAAACTAAGCTAACCTGCTACAGTAAAAGCCCGCTAATCTTATACCTTTGGGACTTTGACGGTGCCGGACTACCGGAAATGCCGGATTATTGAGGGCCATCAAAAAATGAGAAGTGCTTGGTTTAGAAAACATTGCCCAAAAACAAAACTGCACAGTACAGTAATTGCTACAAAAAACAATTAAACTGTACAAGGAAGACGCTGTCTGACAGATGACTAAACACTAGGCGACACGAAATGAGGGACAGGTGGCGCGTCATCACTGATAAAGGCACCTGAACTCTACCGATCAAGCCTGATTTTCCCCGAACTCTGTCGATCGCGTCACAAGTGCTTTATATAGTCTTTTTTTACATGCTTTTCTTTAGTCCATAATGGTTCATGGTGTGATCAAATCTTGCAACGTTAATTTAACTCATTTCCCACGTCATAGAGTGATGAAATTTTGCACGGCTATGTAATTCAGGTGACAATGCAATATTCTAATGTTACTTTTATATATTTCTATATATTAAATATTTTATCAGTAATTTTAAATATTTTTTTTTATTTCCAGCTTCTTTATTCTAAAATAAATACTTGCCTACATTGAAGCGTAGCTTCAAGGGTTGCAGAACACTTTAGGATTTGGATCACGAAACATTAGCTCGAGAAAAAGAACCGAATAACGAATAGCTAAAAAAAACTTTTTAAAGACATACTTTTCTTAAACAATTCCTACTAAAAAGTAAAAAATAATGTTGTTTATACATGACTAAAAAGAAAGGCATGGGGCGCGCCAAATGAAGGATTTACAAAGTTACTGTAAATAAAAGCGCTCCCCATGGTTTTCTTTTTAGTCATGTATAAACAAAATTATTTTTTACTTTTTAGCACGAATTGTTTAAGAAAAGCATGTCTTTAAAAAGTGTCAGGTTAATGTCCACGAAGTTGACGATATGCAGAAGCAAGATTCTTCGATTCATTCCAGAAGTCTATAAAGATGATATCGAGGAAATGGTCACTAACGTTAATAACAATGATGAGAGTGATGTAATTGAAAGTGATTTCGAATAAACAAGCATTCCTTGTCAATCACCTTTTCTATTTTGGTACACAAAATCAAGGTTGAAAGTACTTTGAATTGAAAAACAACATTTCTCCAGCAAGAAAACGCACAAAAAATGATAGTAACGAAAATCAGATAAAAAACAACACAAGTTTTTGTACATTTAAGTAATAGTAAGTATGCAGTAGAGATCTAAGTGTGAAATTTTGGGAAATATTAGTGGTTCATGAACATAATAACATATTGAAATTAGAAAATGCTGCTGCAATAACTGATTTTTTAAATACATTTTTCTCCTCTTCTGAAAAATTTCATATACGTGACTTGTGTTGTTTTTCATCCGACCCCTTCAATTATTTTTTATTGTGTGAATGGTAATGCCCATATATGAGTTTCTAATGATTCCACTGCTTTGTTATTTCCATTTGTAGATTGTGGTGTTGTCCCAGACACTAAGTCTACCCAGTTAATTTCTTCTTGTGTTCTTTCTTGAAATATTACTGTAATATCGTCTGAAAACAGTGAGAACAACTATTTAAACAACTGAAAGTACATATGTATTAAACCAATTTCCAGATTTGAATAACGCAAATGTACTTATTGTAGTTATTCTGGAAAGCAAAAAAATATAATCTTTCACTGTTTTATTTTTACAGGTCATTCCTCTTATCTGATGCAGATCCTGCTGAAATAACAATTGACGAAGCACCTGGACCATCTTCAGGTGAGAGTCCTTCCTCTACTACTGGGTCATCTTCAGGGCCTCCCGAACATACAGCAAGAAAGAACCAAAACGTGCCGCAGAACCTTCCTGTTACCAAAGAGAAGAAGAAAAAACACCAACCTTTCGAAATTTTTGCAGATGTCAAGACCATGCCCACTTTCCAGATCTGACATCATAGACAGGAAAATAGCAGAAATGATTGCCTTAGACTTGATGACATTATCTGTTGTTGAAGGCAGAGGGTTTCGCAACCTCCTGTCCACAGTTGAACCCAACTACTCTGTGTTATCTCGCCAAACCATGACACGAAGACTGGATGCCCTATATGAGAAGAGTATATAAATTCAGTAGCCTTGCCACATATATCTATATAAGGAAAAATTGCAGTATAAAAGATAAATTTTTGCTTGTAATGAAATTTCCACTCTTTTCAAAATTCCTAGTGTCGTATGTTTTCCTTGTACGGACAAGATTATTTTGATTGCAGTAAACCTACCAGACATCTCGATGAAATGTGATGCTTCAGAAATAATCTTTCAGTAGTTATTTCAGATTTTCTTTTTACTCAAAGCGATGTGAGTAAAACCACAATAAAAATACTTTCTAAGACATACTTTTTTAAAATATGTATTAAAAAGTGAAAAATATTTTTTATGTATGACTAAAAAGAAAAGCATGGTGTGCGCTCTAATATACAGTCACTTTATAAGTTCTTGAATTGGCGCGCCCCATGCTTTTCTTTTTAGTCATTCATAAACAAAATTATTTTTCACTTTTTAGTACGAATTGTATAAGAAAAGTATGTCTTTATATTTTAGTTATTTCTGTGTTCGTATAGTTTCTCTCAAGCTAATATTTCCTGACTCAAATCCTAAAGCGTTCTGCAACCAGTCAAACGACAGATCGTTGCAGGTTAGTATTTATTTTAGGCTAAATAAGTCCATATTAAAAAGAAATATTATAATATGCTTTAAAAATATAAAACTATATGAATGTAACAATATAATATTGTATTGTCGCCCGACTTACGTCGCTGTGCAAATTTCATCATTGCGTGGCGTCGGGAAATAAGTTAAATTAACGTGCAAGATTTGAGGACACCACAAACCATTCTGAACTAAAGAAAAAAGAATGTAAAAATCTTGCATTTTACATTTCCATGTTCTCATTCTTGATTACTGTGTACATGTTATACTAGCAGAGAAATCAGCGGGACCTTGTTGTCAGTATCATAAACAGAAGAAAGCATTGGTATAAACTTCACGGAAAATTCGGGAAGTGGGATGAAAAAATCAATTTTTCCTTGCATTTTTTTTACCTTAAAGTCCTGAAAGGGCCTTCAGACGATAAGAAAGGTTAATTCCTTATAAATCTTTGCCCATTCTTAATACATCATTAAAAAAATATCTTTACCAGTCAAGGAAAAGATTTAAAACTTTCGTGGTCCATCAACATAGTCCGTGGTGTTTATCAGTTCGCGCAGTGCCCATGTATTATTCTAATAGATCAGCTAATAAGACCTTCTAATTGACATAAGCTTAAGAAAGAAAGAAAGAAAAATCAGTATATACTTCAAGAACATAACACAGTAGCTCAAAAGAAAGAAGAAATAGAATAAAATTAACATTTTGTGAAATATATTCGCTCTTTTCCGGTCTAACCACCCTTCTGATTATTAAACACCCTTCATCAACATTTTTGCTGTCAATTCTTCAGTTTCTTTGAACATT
>JAGDQP010044318.1:0-15942 GCA_022664845.1 Lepisma saccharinum
AATTTTCTTTTTAAGATCTTTAGGCAACTTTGGCTCAGATCAGATGGATGATGATGGGATGAATTGGAGGAATGTAGAATCTGGGAGGAAACGGGAAATTGCCGAGAAACCCACGCACACGATGTTTATCCAGCACAAAGTCCACATGGCACGAGCAGAGATCGAACCGACGACTCCTAACACCAGGGGAGAGTGCTCTACCATTGACCACCGTGGTCCTAGTTGTACGATCGCCAGATTGATTATCTTTTGTGATCCTTCATTTTTTATTTTATGTTAGTCCGATTTAGATGGTTTTATAGTTATTTGGGTAAACAATGTCTTCTGATACGCCCTATATGTTTTAATTTATTTAAAAGTCATTCAACTATTACAGATGTACAAGATAAAGAGTTGTTCTAATTGAGTGGTTTCGGCGTACATTAATTTAACATTAAATCTTTTTAGTTTGTTTTTCCCTTTGTTATTAAAAATCAGTTTTAATAAAGTAGTAGCATAGACTTACCATGCTTCCCCATTTCTTGCTGCGCTAAAACTAATGAGTTTTTGTTCAAAGCATGTGATTTTGAATTCATCTGCTAGGTAGCTCTGCCATCGACCTCATAATAATATATGGCAGAGCTATCTAGCGGATGAATTTAAAATCATATGCTCTGAACAAAAACTCATTAGCTTTAGCGCAGCAAGAAATAGGAAGCGTGCTAAGTTTATTTATTATGAGGTCTATGTTAATAGTGGAAATACTTTTATTATTGTTACGAGTTCCATTTAACGAAGCACGAAACTCCAGGTAGAAAACGAACTAAGCAAGCGTTAAATGACTGAAGAACGATTTAGAGTTTAACTGTGCATATCTAGAGTGCCGGATATGAACACGGGTACTGTTTTTTTTTTTATATATATATTTTAACAAATTTTCAGCATGTGCCGGCATATAATGAAACTTTAATTTGTAATTTCTATTTTGTTTTGTTTTGTTTTTGTATCACTATTTTTATTGTTTTCCAGTCCACCAGAATGTCTGGCGTTGAATAGAACTGTTATACGCGAGGTAGACGCGAGTGACAAAACAAAAGGGTGAGTTTTATACCTCTTCGCCTGTGTGAATTCTAACACAAAACAGACTAACATTTACTAACAACGTACCTAATACTATTTTAACACCTTCCCCAAATCGCTACCACTAGTCAAGAATGTAACGCCTTCCCCAAATTGCTATAACTCATAAAGAAATGTAACACCTACCCCAAATCGCAACAACTCATCAAGAATTTAACACCTCCTCCAAATCTCCACAACTCATCAACAATTTAACACCTTTCCCAAATCGCTACAACCATCTATTATGATGTCTATGCTACAACTTATCAAGAATGTATCACTTCTTCAAATCGCTACAACTCACTAAGACGTAGTTTATTCATACGTAATATACAAAGATTTTCTTCCTCTTAGACTGTTTACCTGCTTAATTAAACCATACAGGATTCGTTAGGAGGGAAAAGTTTATAAATTACAAACCGATAGAATACTGTTATTATTTCCGCTCATATTAGCAATGGTATTTTTTTTTTTTTTTTTTACATTTTATCACACTTAAAATTCATTTGAATTTATATCGTTGTTAATAAAAGCAAGTAAGGTAAAGGCACCAGTTTTCGTCACTGCTCCAGTGATCGTCATGTTTTTTTACTAAACACGTAAAAATAAAAATAAAAACTTTCATCGTTTGGTGACAAGAACAGAGCAAGTTAGCAGTCATAATCTGGTATGTAACAGACACCATTAATATGCTTATTGCGTCACTTCCTTTAGTAGAAATGGGCGGCAAGTTCGTGTTTCCTGTTATTTCGATGGTTTTGTTACTAAGAAGTAGACATTAAAAAATAAGCATTGCAGTTTTACATATAAGTACCTGATGTTTACATGTGTATAAAATGTATATTTAATGATCAAATTAATTATCAGATAATTATAAGTTTGTGTGCCTTGATTGCCACTTTCTCTGCCTTGTGGGGTGACGACTATTGATGCAAGTCAGACATACTTTGCACCAACGTTTGTCACGGGTGACGATTACATGTGAAAAATTGCTACTTGAAATGTTTACTCCAGAAAGTGATAAATTTAATTTAATATGATGCTAAATTTATAAAAAATTCATGGTTACAGCCTCACTCTTTGGATTAGCCGTCAGTAAAATTCAAAATTTATATTCCTACATATTCCACCGGCAGTCAACTCAGGTTTTTTTAGAAGAATTTCTGAGAACCTTCTAGCAAGCCCTCTGTGCCTCTTTCCTTTCAAGCGAGCTTTATTTTGCCAGGTTAAGATCGAGTGAAGATGAAAAAGAGGATATCATAATATTTTCCAAACGAGTATTTGTTGTACATTGGGTGACGACTACTGGTGCATTGGTGTGATGACTATAGGGGAAAGCAAAATTTAGGGTGACGACTACTGGAGCAAAATTAAGGTTGTAAAGAAACGTAATTCTATCACTATAATGAAAAAAAAACTGAATAGATTTATGCTATTACATTAACGCACGAGACCTGAAGTTGCTAATGAAGTGGGAAAAGTAGGGTTGTTTCTTACACAGATCTGTAGAAAGCACTTTCTGCAAAATTCACCTTAACATGCCGATAACTGGTGCTTTTACCTTAATAAAATTATACCAAGACTAAGGGCCAGTTGCACAACACATTTTAATCCTGCGTTAACTTAATCCATGAGTTAGACCTCAAGTCATAGATAAAATAGAAATAGAAATAGAAATTCTTAAATAAATAAAAAAAATAGTTCTTAATCTCTCTTTATCTTTCATACCCTGGTGTCAGTCTAGATTTTCCTTAGACGTAATGGCACAATTATACTTTTATCAATTAAATTCCAATTACAAAATTAAACCAGGATCAATAGCTGCTGAAAGAAGATAATAATATTACGGTACAATTATACAAGATAACCAAAAACCTCCTTGCCGTTTTTTGACATCGCGTGAGATGTAATCACTGATATGCAAAAAAGTGCCTCACGTGCTAGAAAAGCGATCGAGTTTGGAGTGGGAACATTTACCATGACCACAACAGGTGATTTGCGCACTCACAGCAGTTATAGCTCGAATAGTGACGAAGGCAAATAAAGCTGTCTTAGCATTTTGTTAGGGGTTGCCTGTTTTATCACTTTAGGGTAAACTTGTCCACAGCCGAATCAAGTCACCGAATATGTCAAGCCTTTGGGGAGAATGCTATGATTGAACGCACCGCCAGACATTAGTTCTAGAAATTCTGGTCGGGAGATTTGCCATGTCTGATGAACCCCGCAGTAAGCACCCACAGGCCCCGGATGGCGAGGTCCTGAAGGCGGACATAGAGCTGGATAGTAACCAAACGTGTGGTGAGCTTGCCGAATGCTTTCATATTTTTGATGAAACAGTCAGACTTCGCCTGCACCGCATAGGGAAGGTGTACAAGTTAAGCAAGTGGGTACCCCACACACTATCGGAAACTACAGGGCTAAACTATCCTTGGGAACCTGTACTCGCAGCAGTTGGAACGTGTACAACAGCCACGACAGCAGAAGGAGCCGTCATTGGGGAATCACAATCATGTACTGTTCTTAACAGACAATGCTAGGGCACATGTGGAGTGTGTGGCCAGGGATAACATACAGAGACTTGAGTGGGATACACCGTACTCCCCGGACCTTGCGCGAACGAATACCACCTCTTTCATTCCCTGGACAACCAGATTCGTGTGAAATCCTTCGCCCAATGGGGCAGACTAGCGGCAGGCAATCACGACCGACCCCTGCAGTAACGTTGGCAAAGGGTGCTGGATACCGATCGGGATTACTTTGACAGCTAACGGTAAGTGATTTTTTGTACACCTTCCCGTTTATATCAAAAACAGCAAGAATTGTCTGGGTTACTTTGTATTTGTCTAGAATGTTAAGTGAGTTCTCAAAACTAAGGCTAGATGACTCTGTCATTTTGTAACATACTACTCTCTGGTGACGGAAAAAGGAACTCATTGCAAGTAGGTTCTCAGGCAACAAAAAAATAGGCAATAACTAGGCTGCCCTATTGTAACTAAAAGTTCTAAGCAGAAAATGTTATTTAAATAAATACACAACAGAGGATGTCCTAATTTTTAAAGATAACTTTCTTCATCTCTTGTGCTTTTCTTTGTTGTATTAAATAAACCTACGTCATTTTTGTATGTAAAATATTGGTTATTGTTGCGTATTATCATCGGTGTCAATTGTTTTTGCTGTGTCTAGTAGTTTTCCAGTAGTTCCAAATTTTCTATTGATGTTTCGTAAATAAAAAGGTTTCAATGATAAAGATGATATGTATTTGTTACAGCACGGCAGAATACACTCAGACACCTTCAACAACTTTGGGGATAGACTGCCCGGAAGATGTTGATTGGTGAGTTACTATTAAATGAAATAAGTCTTCCAGTTGAGTCTGCTATGAGTTTCCTTCTTCAGTTTCAAACATTCTTCGTTTTGTTTTTCTTCTGTTCATGTTTCCTAGGCAACCATCCACACCTGTTTTATTAATCAGTTCTCAGATCAGATCTTTCATTTTCTTCGCACCATCAGTATAAGTTTTTCTTTTAGCAACTGCGTGTTTGCTTTGTATTCTTCATTTGTTTCCTTCAGTGTTGCCATGCAAATTATATTTTTGTCACGATCGTCAAATATTTCTTTTTATCTCGTAATATAATTTAGTTTTATTCCTCATAAGTTTGAAAAAATTGTAAATATGAAAGAACGTTGCACACTTTTGGTTCTCAAATTAGGAGAACTATAGTTCTTAGTACATCATGTGTCTGTCCATGTTGATATCAAGGTTTAATAAGAAACAACTGCTAATTTCCATTGGCTATTCTCATGTGTATTTAATAGACATACTTTCAGTGTTGTTAGTCTTCAAACTTCAAAATTTTAAATTTTCTCAAACAAATCATTCATTATTTTTATCTCATTGTACGCACTTATAACGTCTCTTCGCAAATTTTCTGAATCAAATCTGAGCTATCAGATGTGCGTTATTACACGTTTGTTCTCCAGTGTTTTATCAGCTCTAACATACCTGATAGTTGTTCATAGATGAAGAGCTTATTTCCAAAAGGGTATATGTCCAGTGGGGTAAATTTTTCAGTAGGCGTAAAGTCTAATATTTTAACTAGAGGCACTGTCTAGTTATAAAACTAGATCATTCCCAGAATTATGGCGCTTGCCGTCCCAGAGAAATGCATTCTTTACGCCTACTGAAAAATTTACCCTACTGGACATATAGTCCAGTATCCCTTTTGGAAATAAGCTTCTCAGATATCATTACACAAGTTTATTCTTTTAACAGATCCAGACCCGGAACCTTATTGTCATACTTTGTGCTATGCGAAAACTGAGTTGACGAACTCTTTGTGTAGCTATTTAGCAGACATGAAAGCAAAGATGATTCTGCTAATGACACGAATGATGGCATGACGAAATGAAAACGGTAAGCCTGAATTACACAAGAGGATGGAGAACTCTTGCGTTTTGAGTGAAAATAGACGTGCAAATAAATGTAACATGTTGAGGTCAGGGTAACTGTATGGCCACGAAGGCTTGTTTAAATTGCTCAGCTGCGTAAGAGTATCCCAGTGATGTAAGAATTGTTTAAATTTATCTCAAGGCAAGATACGTAAGAAATATGTGTCGTTTGGGGAATTGCTTCATTGATTTCAGCTCCATACTTCACAAAGGACTAACTTAGAAATGAAGTCTATGCTTAAGTGTACGGCTTAGATACCATAAGAGATTTTTTTAATGACGCCGCTGGACGTTCTTATGACCAAATGGTACCAAAGATAACAACAAAAAGAGACATCTATATGCCAAAAATAATATATCAAGTTTTCGTGCTTGCAATGACACCAGTCTTTCACTGAAAGAAAAGTAAATTCAACTTAGCCCATAGGTTCTTAAATATATATTTCCTGTCGTTCCACTTTGTAAACCCTGTCAACTATATGGTCATCCTCCATGGAAATGTATCTTGACCAGATTGAAAACGGACACGTCACTGAACCCAAATCTGTAATCATTTAGAGGCTAGCGTGTCTTAGGGACTGAGTACATAAAGTGCAAAAGTACCATACGGTAAGATTGTAACCTTGCCAGACTAAAAAATGGCCGTAGAAATCAGAAAACACTAATCTGGAGTCAGGTTCTCTCTTTCTACTTTTGTTTAGATGGTAGCGTTACGTACGAATAAGAGAAATTAAAAGAGGGCCAGAAAAATATCAGCAGTTCGCTGATTGGTTATTATTAGTGCGTCTCTAGCGCCTCTATTAACTTTCACCAGAAGCAACAAAACAAAAACAGGCTTCCTTTATTCCCAATAAGAATGTTGCAGTAAGTTTTATATCTCTGCAACATTATGGTATTCCAGTAGTTTATTTGATTTATTGTACGTTTACCTTAGGGTGGGGTGGGGTGGGGGGTGAATAAATTGAGGATATATTGTGGATTTTAATCTACATACTGCTAACTTAACGGAAGATTTCTTAGGATTCACGATTTCGCAAACATTTTTAATGTCAATGCTCCATGTGTTCATTGATTGAATGAAGTTATCTAATACTGTCTAATACGTATAAGAAAGTGTTAACGTGTATCGTGTTTATTAGAAGATAGAAAACCATATTCATTCACGGAATTATTTCCCCTAACCCAAATAAATTCGGATTCAATCACAGAATGTAAATTAATTAATCTATTATTAACCATTGAAAACAGAAAAATAGTTTTAACTTATTTTCTTCAAAGTTTATCACTTTCTTAACACTATTCCTGAATTACCTACTCGTATAGCTGAAGAAAACAAATTAATATTCCAGATCTTTCATTTGCGTTAAAGCCATCTTGTTGGACTAGTGATTCGTAAGCTTGTAGTCATACTTCTAGAGTTACACCATTGGTCAGAATATTTAAAACAACTGTAATCATGTAAGGAAAAACTATGGACGTTCAAGCATGGAAGTGAAATTTTTTTAGTTAAAAATCCAGTAACTCTGGTACTTCATATTTGTATCTTAATATTTTAATAAATGCTTTATTGACAATTCAAGAATTATTTTTTTTTTAAATATATAAGCGTAAGAACGATTTTGATTTTCCATAATTAAGAATTTAAGTCGGGGTTTCAGAAATTTAAAATAAAAATTAATTATACAGGGTGTCCCCGAAATAATGATGCAAACTTCGGGAGTTGATTATTCACATCAAAACAAGAAAAAAAAGTTTCTTTGTTGAAATTCTGAAAGCTGATTAGTTTCGGAGCTACAGGTGTTTAATGTCATGGCGACATAGTCACAAATGACGTCATATCTCGACACTTAGTGTCGTAAGCGGAGTCAGCGTAGTAAATCAGCCTCAAAGTAGTACCCAATACATCTATTTTAGTTATGTTTATGACTGACGAGTGCAGCTTGGAGTGGATTTTTATCTTCGCTCTATTAAACCTTTTAATTCTTTCACAATGAAATTCTTGGGTTGCGAAATCTGCCTATGCAGCACTCCGTCAATCAAAATCATTGCTTAAAGAGATGTATTGGGTACTATTTCGAGTGTGATTTCCTAAGCCGACATCGCTTACGTCATCATGTGTCGAGCTATGACGTCATTTGTGACGATGCGGCAGTGACTTTAAACGCCTGTAGCTCCGAAACTAATCAGATTTCGGAATTTCTTCGAAGAAACTTCTTTCTTGTTTTGATGTGAATAAACACCTCCCGAAGTTTGCATCATTATTTCTGGGACACCCTGTATATGACGTTAAACCCGAGTAAAATGCTTAAAATTGCAGACATTTTTCCAAGTCGTTGTCGTTGATTTTTATGATACTTCTTCCTAATAGCTGAATTGATGTAATTTGAGAAGTTGAAAAAAGTTGTTTCTCCAGTAGTGACAGAAGGCTTTTCAATTTGAATCCTCAATCAATGAGGATTCTTAGCTGCTAAACCGACACCCTCTCAGCATTTCTGCAATTCGTGGGATATTGAGAGAAATACAAGGTCCTGTATTTACTTGGAAACCCCTTGTTTGATTCCGATCCCCGTTGGTTTTCACTTTTAGCTTGCTTATTTGAGTGTTGTCGGTTTGTTTGTTAAGCCTCGCTCGAGGGTGGTTTAGTTACACAAGCGGTTTGTTTTCTACGTCGTTCATTTGCTATCGCTCGGAGCTGTAGTACTAGTAGTAGTGTTGGTGACGATGGAAGTTAAAGTTGAATGTGTGTTTCACTGGAAACATTTTGACACCACGGCTCAGTTACAGTAATCAAGTGGGTGGAGAGAAAATAAATATTGTGTCTGTGTGTTGGTCTCACCAACACGATGTTTCCTGTAACGTTACATATCAATTCATCTCGTATTTTATGGTACCCATGAGACCGAGACATGATCAGTGCTGGGTTTTACACGATATGATAGCACAGCAATTGTTCAAAAAAGTTACTTCATGGAAGAAATTTCATATGCAGTGTTGAAAAGCAGGAAAGCTCAATGCATGCATGAGACTGCGGGGGATGAAATAGCTTTCGCTTATTTCGTGGTCATTGTTGTTTTTACTATTGATCCAGCATATTAAATGGATTGTGCGTGTTTATGCTACTGAATAGTTTATTAAATTTTCTTATTTATGAAAAAAAACTGACAATATGGTTACATTTATAAACTCACTTTATTGTTCAAAGACGCATAAACGTAATTAGATCACTGTAATTCCTCTAATCAAAATCGACCTCAGGGTGACCGAGAGATTAGAGCGCTTGCATTCTGTGCGCGTGATCACGGGTTCAAATCCCGCCGGGATCCATTAAATGGAGTGGTTTGAAGTCTACTTTACCAAAAGCTGTAGATCCCGTCCCTAGGAGCTCACCAGCTCGTTTAGGACGTTAATAACAATTCACTCGCTCAGTTTAAACAAAATCCAGGTTGTGTTTACATTACACAGGACACATCATTTAAAAAGTAGAACGTTTGATAAATCTTGGAGTTATTTTTCATGGACTCGTCCCTTCTGACTGAATTACATCTGTTACAAATTATAAGTCTTTTAGGTTTTATACATCATCTTACATAAATACGTAATTTATTTTCACTGGTCGCCTTACACAATGTACTTATTTCTTCGAAACTTGAATACTGATCACCCACCGATGGCCACCCACCTCTCCAGATGTAACTCATATATAAACTTCTCAGCTATTGTGCGCTTCAGAATACCAGTATGTACTAAACAAGATCTTTTACATATGTACGAGGAATACGAAGTAAAATTTCAGATCTCAAATTCGTGTAGAGCCTAGAAATTAGAGAACTGAATGTACTTTACCTGAGTTAATTTTTGGATTTCTACTCAAAAAACTCGAAATAAACACCATTTCTATACATTGATTGACACAGGCTCTTTCTGCCATGTAGAGTTCGCTTTTATATAATTTGTGATAGACTTACTCGACAAGGGAAGCAGAATTCAATGTCTGTAATAAGATGCTAATTATGTCACTAATCTTGATTTTATTTTTGTTATTGTAATTATTATTGTTTTCTTATTTGTTGAATCTTGACATTTTGTTAAATATTCCAGTGCAGCTTTCAAGCTATATCTGGAATTTTATTAAATACGAAAAGATTTTGAAGAGTCGGAAGCCTGGCAGGAGTTATCATCTTTTTTTAAAAGTCGGATGTATTTTAGCCACTAGAGGTCTCGAATGTTTCTACTTTATAGAGAATACTGTCGAATTGAATTCTATTTATGGCATTTTTAGCATCTTTGGCCAGGATGAAGTATGTTCTTAAGGCACAAGAGAATTTTAATCCGCTTAAAACTGTAGGTCCAATCCTTAGGAGATTAACATTCATCTCAATCCATGGAAGACACTGCAAACTATCTGTTCATCGAAACGTGAGGAAATCGGTAAGACAAATAACATCGATCGATAACATTTTTTTTCAATTGTAGATTAATACTGACAACTTGTATGATTCGCTGAACAGACATTTGATTCTCAATAGTGAAGAAAAACTAGCTGTTATTGCCCCTATTCTTCCGAGGGAGATAGAAAATAATGAAACTTGTAGTTTAAGTAACCACTTATCTTTATTTGGCTTATCTTTACAGTTTTACAGAATGTGAAGGGCATCTTTTCGGTAGTTAGCAGATAAAGGATATCGCACCATAAAAGTTCATTTTGCTATTTCTGAGAGAGCGAGCGTTGCAGCATCTGCTAAAAGCATTTGTAATTATAGGCTAGCACTTTTCTGGGTAAAATATAAGGTTCATTTGTTCGTTTGTTTAAAACAGAATAACGGCGAAAATAATTTCCATTCATCGTACAATTACAACTCCAGGACACGAAGAATACTCCAGAAAAATTTTCAAAACCTAGCAATAATGTGTGGAACCTAGTCTCATATCCTATCTCTGTTTGTCAGCCCACCAAAACAAACTATACGTGAGAAAACCAATTAAAATAATCAATAAGATATTGAATAAATGGATAGGTTTCTCTTTTAAATTACCCGCTTTACTGCGGAACGTATTAGTAGTTCGTGTTGTGGCTACCAGGTGTCATGTGAGTCATTATAATCTTAGGTACACTAGATGGCACTGCCCATTGCTTTGCAAAATATCGAAGATATTACATTATCCTATTAAATAGTTCAGATTATCTTCTTGTTTTCCAAACAAAAACGAAAATATTTATAATGGTTATTAATTCTTGGCTCCACAAATTTCGTTTAACTTTAAAAGTAATATAAGTAGCCCTTATTTCCTGAGAACCTTCGAATAATAAAATGTGTTATATTTTTGCAATCACGCTACTACACATCTAAGGCACACTTTATATATACTTTTGCTTTATTCCATTGTATTCTTCTTCATAGTTTATTATTTCCATTATCACCCTTTTGTTACATGAAACACTTATATATAATCATCTTAATTTTTGTTTTCACATCTTTAATAGTTTTCTTTATAGAAATATGTTACTATTAGACGATTATTTTTTCTCTTTTTTTTACAGTGATACAAGAAACATTACCGTCCAAGAATGCCTAAACAATTGGTGGTGAGTGATTTTATTTTGCGATGCGAACTGGTGTGCGAAAAATAAGACAATTAAAAAAAATTAAAATAGCTTGTTTTCTTTTGTTTGTAAAAACATTTCTAGCGATTTTCTTTCCTTGTATAAATACTAATATTTTAACTGGATCGCAATGCATATGATTTTATTTTCTAAATATTTAAAATACTTTTTTTCGTTTTGGATAGTAACACTATCTTGCATTTAGTTATTAAAGCACTTTTATGTGCCTATTTTTTAATTTTTTTTTCGAAAAATATAATTGAGGCTGTGAAGTTTTCTTAACAGATTAGTGTATGTTTTAAATATACAGCGTGTTTGATTGTTATTGTTTTAAGTTTTCATTCAGTATAAAATTCAATTAATTTAAAGATGTTTGCGTTATAAAATTTTGCAGAGAAATTCGTAGTGTGTGATTGATTAATGTTCAATTTTTAGTTGGGGCTTTGAAACTTGAAGCACTGTTCACACTTTTGTATATTGATGCATGCATTTTCGTGAATGCACTCCTTTGTACACTTATTTTCATGGTCAGAAGGTCGATTACAAATGTTGAGTACGATAAAAAAGTGCAAATTGCTACATAACTGAACAAGTAAAAGGCTCAGTTTTTAATTTGTATCCATTTTTGATTCATGGTTGCCATCCTCGACATATTTTCTGACTTTGAACATTTTTTTATCATACACTTTTTATGGATTTGAGTTTACCTCTGCAACGAGTGTCTCCAGTAGTTCATACAGAAAGCTCGAAAAAAAAAAGATTAGAGTCGAACTTTCGCTTGTTGCTGCAAAGGCACCCGGTTGTATTTTTGTAAATACATACAATAAATCGCACAAATGTAAATGTCGCTTTACATTTATCGTACTGAATAATTGAAGTAAAATGAAAATGGAGGGAAAACCGACTAAGATTGAGCCTCGCGGAACAAGAAATCGGGTAGATAGTGGCTCTGGTCTTCCTTGTAGTTACTATCAAGCTATTCGCTTTGTGTGACTGAGTAACAACCTTAGTCAGAAAAGCTGTAATCTCTCGATAACAAAACGTGGTTTGTTGTGTTGAGGCAAAAGAAATTGAGGATGGCTGTACACAGTGAAAGGACACAATTTAATTGTCTTTTAAATAATGAAATAAAATAGTTGGGAGGAAATAACATGATGCTATTTAAACAAAATAAACTGTATGCGTTTTCTCTGTAAAAATGTTATAATTTAAGCACACCTTTTTACCCTGAAATATATTTTATTTTTTTACTGGATGAAATTTCAAAACGATTAATTTGATACACTCTGTATAATATTTATGTTTTAATAGAAAAATTGGCGCTTTCAGCTTCAGCGTATTACTAGGCAAATATAAATTCTGCTTTACTTGTAAGTACAGTAGATTTTGTTTACATTTAAAAATCTTATTAACTCTTTTTTTTAAATTCTTAGTCATATATACATTTTTAACCTGTCTTGTTTTTTCAGGTTTTCACCTTGTTCTTTTTTTTCACTCTGTTTTAGTTAATTTTATGTTGTTATTTACTCTTTTTTTTATTTTTTTAATTTTTGTGTTCTTTTGGAGAACTTTTTCTAATAAAATTAAGTCGAGTTTCCTCCTTTTCATTTGGATTCTTAATTAAGGGGCTTTGAAACAAAGGAATGGAAGTGGAACTGAAAAACAAGAACTACGACTTCATCTTTTCTACAGGGTTGCCACACGTGTTCCTCGCATCAAAATAAGACGAAAGTTTTCTTACACGATGCCGAGAAATGCCTCGTTTCGGCAGTGTTACCAGTTGAAATTTCGATAGTTATCATATGGCTGGAATTTTTATGCATTTATACCGGCACACGTCTTTAATATAGCCACGTTCTTAACATTTTATCCGTATTCTTTTGTTTTGGCTCTTGCGTAGCGCAGTGTTTCCAGCCAAGCGTTAACAATCGTAAACTTCAGCTGGCAACACTGCAGAAACGAGGTATTTCTCAGCAAAGTGGAGGATAAAATTTCGTCTTGTTTTGATGACAAAAACACGTATACAAAGTTTATCAGTTTCCTGAGGAAACACGCAATATATACATAACACGAAATGTTGTTTTCATGTTTTGCACAGATATGGTTATTGATTTTGTACAAAATATTAACATGGGTCACATGAAGTTGATTTTTGGTAAACATTTTCAATGCCACTTGCATCCCTTTGCTTCTGATTCCCTCAATTTTGTGTCAGTTATTTTTCAATTAGTATTATGGTCGTATTTTTGTGTTTCTGATATATTTTCTTCATTTCTATTCTTTTGGCGTTTGGGCACTTAAAAATCTTTACTGGCTGGTGTTCCAGATTTCCGGTTTTTCGTTAACAAATAAACGAAAAATATTCGTCCGTTCAGCAGAGGCAAGAATATTGGTCACGTTTTAACCGAAAAATAAGATGTTATATTTTTTAGTTACCATCGAAACTGCGTCATAGAGTTATCTTTCATGGTTACGGGTTCACTCGAAATAATGTCAGATCGGTTTTCTCGGTTGCGGTATTGTTTTTTTTTTTTTTTTTTTTTTTAAATTACAAATTTCTTCTACAGAGATGATGTCATCAGAGCTAAAACCGGGTCACTTCTGGTGATCAGGCCTGATCCGGACATAGGTGACCCTGCGACCCGGTACGGAACTTGACCGGATTGACCTCGTGACCCGTTTAAGCCCTGATCCGGACTAGTAATCGAAAATAATATAGATAGAACCACAATTTTCAAAATATAAATAAATACGAACAAATTATCACAAAATACCAAAATTCTTGCTGGCAACCGAAGAATCCGGTACTACATCTTTCCTGTGTTTATTTGTGTAACGGAATTTCGTAACCAAAAAAAAACTATTACGTCATTTCGGAAATACTGTAACCAAATAATTCTAAACCATTTTTGCTTTGCAACATCATGTATCAATCACCACACTCTGCAAGAGTGTAAAAACTTCGACGGTTGTAGTCTCCAGAGATAGGAACCGCCTTGACAGATGTCTTCTTAGTCAATAATCGACAGTTGCGATGAAGGAGCAAGGATAGTCTCTCTGAAAATCTGGAGTCGAGCAAGTATAAAGCCTACAGGTGGAAGCTTAGCAGTGCCTAATTAGGAAAATACTGAAAAAAGCAAAACAGGTGACATTTTTGACAATTTAAAATCTGTGCATGTAACAAACCAAAGTTGGGAAAGAGTGTAGCAGTATCAAATTGTCATTACTTTCTTGTCTCTTAATATGAAAGTAAGTACACATATGGATAAATAACTTTAAATTAGGCGATTTCAAACAAATTAATATGACATAGAAAAGGGCTGAAAATGCATCGTTTACGAGGGCGCAATTTTATATTTGTCTCCTGCTTACTCCCCCACTCCTTCTACAGTTGCAAGTTTATAGCTCTATACAGTATATCTGCGCCACTGAAAACGCATACATGCTAGGCTAAAGGAAATCTGAAAATACCTATCATTTTAACTTTCAAGCTCAAAGATGTTTCTCTTGTCAATATTATGAATATTCTGTTGCTAACTCGCTTCAGCTTTAAAGCAATAATACAAACAAATGAAAATAAAATATTATACTTACAATTAGTTGACTGTTAACTACAACAATGAACATGTTTTGAAAAAAGTACAGTGTTCTTACATGCATTGTACACTACAGGCGAAATTTTCATACGTTTCCCCAAATTTTACAAGATTTCCTTCTTTTCTCTCAAGGTGAAAAATAAAAATCTGCCCCTATGAATTTTTTTTTTTTTGCTGCTCGATCAATCGTATAAGCTGCGTTTTGAATCAAGCATAGTTGCCAAGTAATTGCAGTAGTCCAAAACTTGTTTTCCTCTCGATATATTTAAAACTACTATCCGTGAGAGAATGATGGAATAATTTGGTAATACAAGAAGTGGAAATTAATACTAAGTTTTAAGGTAATACGCCCACAAATTGATCATACTAGCACCAGACCATAAGAAGAAATAAATTGAATTGATCGTACTGGCACTAGGCCGTAAGAAGAAATAAATTTAAATTAATTGAATTGATCATAGCAGCACCAGGGCATAAGAGGGAATAAATTGAATTGAATTGATGATAGGCACTCTGAGCCCAAGAAAATAACTATGACGTCACTCTCAGTAATACTGTAATCACAAAACTACTCACATACTTTCATTTCTGTAGTATACGATAATCGTTGCCCCTGTTCCTTCTAAGTACTTCCAAAGTGAATAGCGTTGTTCCTGAATCTTGTAAGCGATAGTTGATTGTTGTACTGACACTATGATGTTCAGGAAATGAAAAACTTTGAGCTCAACTCTGAATTGATATTAATATCTACTCAATCTGAGAACTCTTGTCATCCGTATATCTGCATCCATCATATGCAAGCAGAATATTAGTTAATACTTTTGGTTTTAATGATCATTACTTGTTAATGATGTAAGTTATTTAGATTTGACTGTGTGGGTTTTGGTGTATGTTATTTCATCACCTAAGTCTGTCGACTTGAAATTGGCATATCATAACTACAATAAATAAAGGGTGCAGTATCTAAATTAATTCCATCATAATTAAAAGCTTTATTGACCATTCCCAACTAAATTCTTAACCAAAGCACTTGCTTTCCAAAGAGTAAGGTTACTCTTTAACAATGTCAACACTCTGTTTCCAAATACTTCATCCAGTGATTCTGCCAGACCCCCCTGTGAGGGGTGTTTATCCCCCAGTCTTGATAGCCCCCTCCCCAACTTTAATTTTTTTGCTGTGAAAAAATCTATAGAA